>CAKNYM010051936.1:145416-168871 GCA_932195095.1 Andricus curvator | reverse complement strand
TGTGAAATTCCTAGTTATCTCACAAAAATCGAGTGAAATTCCACAAAACATCTTGAAATCAGTAATATCTAAAAAATTCCTTCAAGAGTAATAAAATCTTTGAAATCCTCTGAAATCTCATGAAATGTAATAAGCCCAATTGAAATACCTTCAAATATTTTTAATACCCTGAAAGCCTTGAAATCTTTGAAATTCGATGAAACCCTTCAAGAACTCTTCAAATCTGTTGAGATCCTTTAAAAGAATCCCTTAAATATGGTGAAACCACTTGAAACCCTTGAAATCTTTAGAAATCCCTAGGAGTCCCTTAAAATTTCATTTATTCCCTAAAGTTCTCCAGAAATCCGTTAGATTCGCCGGAAACCTTTCAAACATCCTGGATATATTTTTAAAATCAGTTTCAAATTTTTTGAAATCTTACGAAATTTATTGAAAACCCTCAAAGGTTACGAAATCATTTAAAATACCGAAACACTTCGAGAGTACACACTGGGTCAATTTGACCCACCAAAAATTTTTGATCGAGAATAAGTTTCCATATGAATTTTTAGCTTAAAATATTAACATTTAAAAAGTTTACCATTTTTTTCGTAAAATTCAATTTTTCAACAAAAAAAAGATTTTTTCTTTTTTTTTTTAAATATGTTAAAGACTTTAAAGGTACTTATAATACTTATAGATTGCTTTAACATACTTGAAAGTATACCTCTAAATGTTGGTAAGTAAAACATCTTGAAATCAGTAATATCTTTCAAAATTCATCAAGGAATAATAAAATCCTTGAAATCCTTCGAAATCCCTTGAAATTTATATTTATTCTACGAAATTCTTTGAAATCTAGTGAAAATCCTCGTAATATTTTGAAAGGCACTAAAAACTATGAAATTTGCTAAAAACTGTGAAATCTCTTGAAATCCTTGAAATCCTTACAAATTCCTTGAAGACCCTTGAAATTTCATTTCATTTATTCGCTGAAGTTCTACAGAAATCCGTTAGAAACCCTTAAAATCTTTTAAATATCCTGGATAAAATTTTTAGGTCCTTTTAAAATTTTCTGAAATCCTACGAAATTATTTGAAATCCTTCAAGAACCCCTCAAATTTGTTGAGATCCTCGAATGGAATCTCTTAAATATATGATTAAAATCTCTTGAAATCCTTAGAAATCCCTATAAAAATCCCTTGAAATATAATTTTATTTCATTGCTGAAGTCTCACGAGATCATTTGAAATTCCTCAGATATATTTAAATCTCTTGAAATTTGCTATAAATCTACGAAATTATTTTAAATCTGGTGAAAATCATCGGAATACTTTGGAATACGCTATATTCCTTAAAATCCTTTCAAATTTTTAAAATCCCTCAAATCTTGTGAAATCTCTTGAGACCTTTGGAAATTTCGTACAACATCTTGAAATCCTAAATACATTAAACTTTTGAAATTCTCTTAGACACCATAAAATCCCATGAAATTCGTGGAAATCCCTGGACGTCCCTCCAAATTTAATTCCATTTCATTTACTCGTTATAGGATTTTTTTAAATTCTTTAAATTTCCCTAAAAATCCCTTGCAAATTATTAGATTAAAGAAAAAATTTTGGAATCATGGACCATAAAATCTTTCAAATTCTTTGAAATCCATTGCAATTTTTTAAATCCTTAAAGTTTTCGGAAATCCTACAAAGTAATATCAGGAAAAACAATTATTAGTTAATTATTATAATTTAATCATTATTATTAATTAATTATAAGAGAATGATGGGATGCATATGATAATAATGATGGTGACGTAGCTAGATGAAAAAGCATGGGAAATTTGTAATATCTCTTAAAATTTCTTCAAAAACTGTGAAAAATCCAAAAATCTCTGAAATCCTTAGAAAACTTTCAAAATACTCAACCCCTATAAAATCCTTTCAAATCCTTGAAATCAGTTAAAACCCTTTAAACCCCCTTAGAATCTGTTAAAATCGTTAAAATCTCGTGAAATTTTTAGAAGCCCCATTAAAATTTTTAAAACTTTTGAAATCTGTTAAACATCTTAAATCTTTTGAAATCTTTCGAAACTTTGATTTTTGAGATGTCGATTACGTTATTTTAGCAAATCTTGCAATTTGCAAAATTTTGAAAAAATAGTAGCATTAGTGGCATTTTTTTCAAAGTAGTAGCAAAATAGTTGCATTATTTTTAAAAAAGTGTAAAAAAGTGTCAATATAGTAGCGTGAGTCCGAGACCTGCATTTTATAAGGCAAAAAAAAAGATTTCTTAAATTGAATACGCAAACTAGCCTGAGTTGTACCTTCTTAAGGAAAATAATATTTTTATCTTTCTTGTTTTATATTTTTCTATAAGAATTTTACATACGGTGTGCCAATTACAAAATACAATAAGTAAATTAAAAGAAGTTACTTATCATCGAAAAATGGGGAAAAAGTAAGAAAAAATTATTATTTTACTTGGAAAGGGTTTTGAAAATTTCCAATAAATAGATTACAATTATGGTATAATATAAAACAGGATAATTTTATCTGTATAAAAATTTAATACATGCATTTTCAAACCATTGAGAATATAAAAACAACAAGAAATGAACAAACAAGACAAGAGTAAATCGTATGCGATTTTTTTTGCATAGAAATAAATTTAAAAGATTAATTGCATTATTTGTAACAATTTTATTGGAATTTTCTTTGATTCAATTAATTATATGAATATAAAGAATCATCTTTTCGTTTAAGAGATTCAGTTTATGGTTGACTAAGAAGGTACAACTTAAAATAGTGCACGTATTCATTTTCGAAACTTATTTTTCTCTTTCTTTCTTTATTTTTCTTCCATTTATACCTTGATTTGAGCTCAATTAAAGACAATTTAATATCCCGTTCTTTTAATTTTCCAAATATCCTAAGACTATTTTAAAACCGTAACGCAGAAATAATGCTTGAACTATTAAAATAATATCGCTTTTTTATCCGACCCGACTCGCATCAATTTTGTACATCCCTAGTAAATACTGTTATTAAAAACTTATTTTTATTTTGGGCAATTTCAATAAATAAACACTTCTTTTCATGCGCAAAACTATTTGAAATTCTTGAAAATCCCATTAATTGAAAAAACGATGTTTTTGAATAGATTAATAATTAGTTTTGAATTTTAGTTTTCAAATAGTCTTAGCATATTCGGGAATCAAAAAATAAATAAAACCGGAGGTTGAAATATCTTTAACTGGGTTCAAATCCAGGTGTTTTGGTAAAAAATTAAAAGAAGAAGAGTAGATTTCTCTCAAAAATGGATCTAGCTATTTTTTCTTTCTGTTCTTTAAATAGTCGTGAGGCATATCAGAAATAAAACCGAATCAGTATTGCGAAATATAAACCACAAAAATCCAATAACTATATTGTTAAATAAGCAATTCTAGCTCGAACTATTTTTTCAAACGTAAGCTTCAATGTCTCTTCCCAAAATAGATCTATTTAGTATTGAGTATATTTTTGTTGATATTATAAATCATTTTTAAAAATGCCGAATTTTGAAATGAACTCAAGCAATGCAGTTTGATAAATACCAAACAGCTTGTTTCATCGAAAAAGTTTTAATTGTCTGAAGCCCTATTTAATGAGAAGTCAATAAATTAGAATTAGTTTGTTCCAAATAAATGTAAATTTCAAATAAATCCAATCAATCGAACCCGAAAAAATTCAATTGGATGAAATGAACCAAATTGTATTGAAAGAAATTCAGCTGGTGCGAAACAAAATTCGAAATTGAAAAAAATTGTTAATTTGCACTGAGCGAAGAATTCCCGTGTAGTTCGGGTTCACATCCCAATCGTTCGGGTGCTTTCTCTTTTTTTCTGTTTCACACGAAGGTTTGGCGCGCTTGCACTACTGTGACGTGCGATCACCCCAACCATTCGGGTGCTCAGAAGTGGTGGGGCGCCCGCCCGAATAGTTGGGGAGCTTGCACGAATGATTCGGGAGATTCGAGTCGTCAACCGCGTTGGATGTTGCGCGTTCGACGTTTGCGCATGTTCGCTAATGGCCGCAGCTGATGAACATCAGGCTCTTCCCGAATGTTACTGTTTCTAGTTTATGTCGATTTTATTGTTCATGTGCGAGATGTCAGTGGAATAAAGTGTAACTAGTTATCTGGTTTTTCTTTGGAAAATCATTAACGAAGGTAAGAGAAATATAAAACATTATTCTTTGCTTGCACATGAGTCGAAAAATCAAATCATTAGCGAACATGCGCAAACCTCGAACGCGCAACATCCAACGCGGTTGACAACTCGAATCTCCCGAATCATTCGTGCAAGCTCCCCAACTATTCGGACGGGCGCCCTACCACTTCGACCGCTGCTGTTTCAGGTGAGCACCCGAATGGTTGGGGTCATCGCACGTCTCAGTAGTGCAAGCGCGCCAAACCTTCGTGTGAAACAGAAAAAAAGAGAAAGCACCCGAACTATTGGGGTGTGAACCCGAACTACACGGGAATTCTTCGCTCAGTGTGCATGTGCGGACATCTATAAACAGATATCGATCATCAAAAATATTACCTAATAACATAAATGAATTCCGAGTATCGTGACCGAACCTCATTATCTTATACCCCGATTTCTCCATCTTATGAATAATACCTTTTTTCTTTTTTTTTCACCTGTCATATAGTACCCTACTATTCAAAACATCTAAGGAAAAAATAAACGATTGAACGACTGATTTAGTGAGTCAGTTTTTATTAAAAAAAGAAGATTGAGTGATCATCTTCTTAATTGAAATGATGCGTTTAAATAATTTTTATAATAATAATGATTGCTATTAATATATAACATTCATTAATAATAATTTAATAATTTTATTCGGACATCAAAATTGAAATGATTTCAATCTGCTAACTTCGATTTACACATCGTAAATGAGAAAACTCCGATTGAACAGAAATATTGTCGTTTTTTTCGACATTTTTTAATCAGATGGAAATTTTTGGGGTTCTGCTCCCAATCTCCCCTATTTCACAGAAAAATTAAAAAATTGTAAATCAGGGAGCGGGTGAAACAAATTATATATCAGTGTCACTCGAATCCTGGGACAAAATCCCTGACAATTCAAAGTTTTTTCCTACGTATCTCAACATGTTTCCAGGTATAATTTTTCATAGTACGGTACCATTTAAGTATTTGGCGCTTAAGAAAAAATGAAATCAGAGTATGTAGACTATTTCGCGAGTTTATTATAAATAATCTTTGAAAAATTATTAAAAGACATTCTTAAATATATCATCACCATCGAATAATTAGGTAAATAAATAATACTAAAAATATAATTACACATTTCTTGAATTTGTTCCTAAAGTCAATGAATTTGAATAATAACTTAAACAAATTTTCATTTTATCTTCTTATACCTAAAATTCAATCCATATTTCAAATATTATTTTAAATGACATATTTTCTGGAGATTAGTGAAAATGATAAAAACAAGTTTGATTTAAATCAATATAAATCCGGTTATATAAAGCTGAGTGTTCTAATAAAAACGAATAATTTCCAAACAAATAGTTGAATTTTCAACTTAGAAAGATAAATTTTCACCAAAAACGGAATAGTTACATTTCAAGTAAAAAAAATCAATTTTCAATAACAAAAAGCCGAATTTTTAACAAAATAGTTACATTTTCAAATAGTGAGGAATTTTTAACTAAAATTATAAATCTTGTTACGTTTACGACATTGGAGTCTTGAAGAGAGGTGAGATTGAGATCAATTCGTTATTATTTAATGGAATTTATAAAAGAGTAGGGGAGACCGGGTACGGTTGTGACAATTTTCATTTGATCGACTATAATTTTGTCAGTATGCCAGTTAGCTGGATGAAAGGAATTTTTTAGTGTGAAATGTATATTTGTCTACGAATAAATACTACCATTGTGTCCCTAAGTACAATGGTTAATTTATAGGAGCAAATTAGAAAAAAAATAAAAAATGTCACAACCGACCACACGCCAGGGACGGTTGTGACAGTGCTTGGGGTAATAATAATAATAATCATAATAATAATATTAACATAATAATAATATCGTACAAAGTAATCAGTTCTATTTAACCACTAATGTGTAACCTATAAAGATAAAAAACACTCGTTACTCTATCTGTACACATATAACAACAATTACTAAAAGAAATCGAATAAAAATATTTACTTTTTGCTGCTAAAAAGTACTGTAGTCCTCTGCAAGCTTCAATGTCACGCAAAAATTGACGCAATCCTGTGAAGCATGTTCAGAAGGGCCTGCCGCTCCTCTTTCCCCTTCCACTCAACCGGGTATTCCTTATAGTTACGCTAATATGACGACTGTCACAACCGTACCCTGGCACAACCGTACCCAGTCTACCCTATTTCCAGCCAATTACGTAAATATTGTATTATCGCATTCGCAAAACCATTCATACCACATACCGCACACTTATGTATCATAAAGTGATTCTCATTTAAATCTAATTCTCAAAGTTAATGTATTGATCAAGACAATGATTAACTTTTACATTGAAATTATCGCGCTTAACGCATGTTACAACCTTCAACTGGAATAGTGGAATGTCTTAACCAAAAAGATCAATTTTTAACCAAATAGTGACATTTTCAACTGGAATAGTTAGAATTCAAAAAAAAGATTAATTTTTCACCAAAAAAAGACGAATTTTTAACTAGAAAAGATAAATTTTCAACAAACAATTGAATAGTCGAATTTTCAATTTAAAAATTTAATTTTTTTAAAAGAGAAACATTTTTAACTAATATGATGGAATATTTAACTGGAATAGTCACGTTTTCTGTTAAAAAAATAATAATTTTCAACCCAAAAAAAGAAAAATAATTTTCTACAATATATTTAAATTTTCAACTAGAATAGCTCAATTTTCAACCAAAAATTAAATAGCTAAATTTTCAGTTAAATAATAAATAAATTTTCAAACTAGGGAATGAATTTTCAAGTAAAATTATGGATTATTCAACAAGACCGGTTAAATTTTCAGTTGAAAAGTTTAATTTTCAACCAAAAAAAAAAAACGAATTTTTCACACAATATTGAAAAAGTTTCAACTGAAATGATGAATCTTTACCTGGAATAGTTGAATTTAATATCTAAATTTTTAGCTGTGTCTAGTCATCCCGAAAAATTAAGGGAATTGGAAAAAGGGATGAATTAGTCATCTCGAAAATTTGGGACGACTAATCATTCCGAATTTCGGAAAGACGAGACACTTTGTGAATAACTAATGAATTGTCAACCGAAATGGTTACATTTTCAGTAAAAAAATCATTTCCAACACAAAAAAAAAACAATTTTCCATAAAATAGTTCAATTATAAACTGGAATAGTTGAATTTTCAATAAAAAAAAATTCAACCAAAAAGATTTATTTTCATCCAGAAAATGAACTTTCAACTAAAAAAACATAAATTTCTAACCAAAAAGCGAATAGTTGAATTTTCAGTTTAAAAAAATTGATTTTTATCCAAAAACATGAATTTTCAACCAAATAGTTGAATTTTTAACTAAAGAAGATACATTTTCATAAATTATTATCCTACCAAAAAAATCGAATTTTAAACAAAGTAGTTAAATCTGGTAATAAAAAACTACTTCTTATGATTAAAAACATTGTTATTTAATTTTATATTTCAATTAAAAAAATGTAAACACGCTCTCAAACAAGTTCCCTGATATTCATAGGTTTTTCTATAGATATACAAAAATTTCTTGACAATTCCGGGTTTTCCAGGTAAGTAGACAACCTGATTTCCGTTTCAAACAAATATAAGACACATCTGTGAAGTAGATCATAAATAAATGAATGATACATTAAATTTGAAATCATAGTAAATAATTTACAATTGGAAATGATCGATTAAAATCGCGGCACAGTGGGCTGAATCGGGAATTTACTATTCAAAATCACCTACAGCCTACAATTCTTAACCGATTTTCAATTATCTTTTTTAGAAGTGATCAGCGATAGTTCCATAAGAGCGTCTATGAATTAGATTTTTTAAGTTTTGTCATTTTCTATTTTTTATATAAATAAACAAAGAGCGAAAATGTGACATTTTTTAATTATAATTTTTTATCTTCAAATCAATAACTTAATTAATCCCATTCTCGACGAAAATGAATGTCTAAGTATCCAAAGAATATCAATACTTTACAGGATATCGAATCTCATTGTTATAAACAAATTATATTAACAAAATCTCAACATATTGGAAATTTTTCTTGTAAAGTATATTTGTAAGTTGAAATTGCTTGATTTTATGAACAGGATCATGTTTGAGTATCAAAATTTGTTGTATGGTATAATTTGTTTATTTTATAAACAAATTATGTAAACGAATGCATAGTTTAGGTGTTTATTTACAGACAGTAATCGTTTTTCTTTCTTAGTACCTTTAAATTATATGAATGGTAATATTTAGTGATTAGGATTGGTCATTCGATATTATTTGTTCATTTTATAAACAAATTTGATAAACAAATGCATAGTTTGACCATTTATAGATAGAAAGTGATCGTTTTTCTTTCTAATCGTCTTCAAATTACATAAGTGGTGATATTTAGTGATGAAGAATTGTCACTCGATATTATTTGTTTATTTAATAAACAAATTTTATAAACAAAAGCATAGTTTGGTCATTTGTAGACAGAAAGTAATAGTTTTTCTTTCTACTCGTCTTTAACTTACATAAGTGGTGATATTTGGTGACGAAGAATTGTCAGTCGATATTACATGTTTTTGTTATGAACAAATTCTATAAACAAATGCATAGTTTGACCATTTATAGATAGAAAGTGATCGTTTTTCTTTCTAATCGTCTTCAAATTACATAAGTGGTGATATTTAGTGACGAAGAATTGTCATTCGATATTATTTGTTTATGTCATAAACAAATTTGATAAACAAATGCATAGTTTCACCATTTATAGATAGAAAGTGATCGTTTTTTATTATTGCCTTCAAATGATATAATTGAAAATTCTTTGTGATGTTCTAGAAGAACGAGCTCCTAAGTTGTACTTGTCAATCATTTCAATAATTTCAGGATCCATTTCCGATTCATCCTTGCTCCACTTTGAAGACACTTTGAAGACGACTAGAAAGAAAAACGATCACTTTCTATCTATAAATGGTCGAACTATGAATTTGTTCATAAAATTTGTCTATGACATGAACAAATCATATCGATTGACAATTCTTCGTAATTTGAAGACGATTAGAAAAAAAATTATTACTTTCTGCCTATAAATAACCAAACTATGCATTTGTTTATATAACTTGTTTGTAAAATAAACAAATAATATCGAATGACCAATCTTAATCACTAAATATTACCAGTCATATAATTTAAAGGTACTAAGAAAGAAAAACGATTACTTTCTGCCAATAAACGCCTAAACCATGCATTTGTTTACGTAATTTGTTTGTAAAATAAATAAATTATACCATACAACAAATTTTCATGATCAAACTTGATCCTGTTGATAAAATCAAGCAATTTCAACTCACAAATATACTTTGCAAGCAAAATTTCCAATATGTTGATATTTTGTTAATATATTTTGTTTATAACAATTAGATTCGATATCCTGTAAATTATTTATATTCTTTGGATACTTCGACATTCATTTTCGTCGAGAATGGGATTAATTAAGTTTTTGATTTGAAGATAAAAAATATCTCATTTTCTCTCTTTGTTTATTTATATAAAAAATAGAAAACGACAATAATTAAAAAATCTAATCTATAGACGGTCTTTTGTAACTATCGCTCATCACTTCTAAAATAGAAAATTGAAAATCGGTTAAGAATTGTAGGCTGTAGGTGATTTTGAATAGTAAATTCCCGATTCAGCCCACTGAGCGCGGATTCACTAAAGCTTCAGACCATTCAAATTTTCCAACCGGTTCTCTGCTTCTGGAATAGACACATTTTTTTACATTCAAAATACGATTTAATTAATAAATTTTTAACAACTAAAACAATATAGAATAAGATTTTTAATATCTATTTTTTCATTCTACTGAAAAATATGACCTTACAGACTATCACTTCCAGCTTCTGGAATAATTTTCAAAATAATCGAATAAAATACCTATCGAATGCCGTTATAATTCCACCGCTATTTTTGAATTCGATAATAAAAATGTAAATTCTCCGAGATAAGTACGTGTAAAACATTAAAACTTTATTTGCTGATGTGAAAACCATTCGATCGACAAGAAAACGATCACGTACTATTATCTGAGAGTGTATATAATTAAACTATACTTTGAGAGAAAAAAAGAAAGATTTATCAATTACATAAAACTGGGCATCACGTTCCAGTCTAGTTCTGAAATAACGTTTTTCTACTCAAGTCGGGCACACGTGTGGGACACCTGTTTTAGCTATTTCTCAGAGTCACTTTTTTTAATTGGACAATTCATAACTGCCTCGAGTTTGTGATCTATTATGCGGAAATTTTTTAACCACAATATGAGAAATAACTCTTCTTCTTTGCTTTACCAAAGTGAATATTGAATTTAATAAATCCTGTGTATAAACAGATTAACAATAACTTAAACAAATTAATTTATAAACATTTTCCCACTTTCATGAAAAGATTTTCTCCAAGATTATCGATATTGTTATTAACTTGTTGTAAATTAAAGTTCAGTCACCTCTTAAGAAATGTTCAAGGAATTACACAGCCCCACAAAAGAAAGTTGGAGTTCCGACGGACAGTGGGATGAAATCAAAAAACGAGGTTCAAAATAACTTGTAGCTGGCAATTCTTAAACGATTTTGGATTTTATTTCAGAAGAATTCAGCATTAAATTTCAAAGAGATTTATGTGGCCTGATTTTTGAATTTCGTTTTGTTTAAACTTTTATGTTAATGCAAAGAGTGAATAAAAAGTCGATTTTTTCGTTTTTTTTGTTTATCTTCGTGAAAAAATGTTTCCCATGATCAGCATTGCTAGACTTAATGCACGAGGGTAATTGAAAGCAAAAAGAAATTATGACATTGTTAAGTTGATTGTTATAAACGAATTAACTTAACAAATAGTCTACACTATGGATTCTTCGTTTTCAACGTAAAATGTTGCGTTGAAATTACTTGCTTTTATCGAAAAAATAATACCCGATCATAAAAATTTGACATCCGATATTTTTTATTAATTTTATAAACAAATTATATAAACAAATGCACATTTTGGGCGTTTTTAGGAGAAAAGAAACCGTTTTTTCTTTCGACCTTCTTGCAATCATATTCCCAATGATGTTTCTCCAAAAAGTTTTTGCCACTTATCAATATTTTTTTATTTTATAAACAAATTATATGAACAAATGCACATTTTGGGCGTTTTTAGGGGAAAATAAACCGTTTTTTCTTTCGACCTTCTTGCAATTATATTGCCAATGATGTTTTCTGAAAAAAATTTTGCCACTCAACAATATTTATTTATTTTATAAGCAAATTATATAAACAAATACACATTTTGGACGTTTTTAAGCGAAAAGTAATCATTTTTTCTCCTTAGCTTGCTGAAATTATTATGCAAATGATGTTTTCTAAGGCAAATTTTGCAACCCATCAATATTTGTTTATTTTATAAAGAAACTATATAAACAAATGCACATTTTGGGCGATTTTAAGCAAAAATAAACCGTTTGCTCATCTGACCTTGCAAACATTATATTGCCAATAATGTTTTCTGAAAATTGTATTGCCACTTACAATATTTGTTTACGTTATAAACAAATTATATAAACAAATGTACATTTTCAGCGTTTTTAAGCGAAAAGAAGTCATTTTTTTTAACTTGCTGATACTATATTGCCAATGATGTTTTGTGAACAAATTTTTACCGCCCATCGATATTTGTTCATTTTATAAACAAATTATATGAACAAATGTACATTTTCAGCGTTTTTAAGTGAAAATAAGTCGTTTTTTCTCCTGACCTTGCTGAAATTATATTGCCAATGATGTTTTCTGAAAAAATTTCGCCATTCATTAATGTTCACTTATTTTATAAACAAATTATATAAATAAATTCACATATAAGGAGTTTTTAAGCGAAAAAATATTGTTTTTGCTTCTGATCTTGTTGCAGTTATATGGCCAATTATGTTCTATCGAAAAATTTTGCCAAACACCGCTAATCTATTATTTTATAACTAAATTATATAAACAAATGTACATAGCAGATATTTATAGGCAGAAAGAAATCGTTTTTCTTTTATTATTGTTTAAACTATATTGACAATGAAATGTCTAGATAAAATATTGGCATGCCTCACTATTTGTTTATTTTAAAAACAAATTAGGTAAACGCCTAAAATGTTCATTTTTTGTATCATTTGTTTATAAAATAAGCAAATAATAATGCATATAAATTTTTTTTAGAAAGCATCATTGCTTAAAAACTCCTAAAATGCGCATTTGTTTATATAATTTGTTTATTAAATAAACAAATATTGATGGGTTGCAAAATTTTTCTTAGAAAACATCATTTGCATAATAATTTCAGCAAGGTAAGGAGAAAAAACGATTACTTTTCACTTAAAAACGCCAAAAATGTGTATTTGTTTATATAATTTGCTTATAAAATAAACAAATATTGATGAGTGGCAAAAATTTTTTCAGAAAACATCATTGGCAATATAATTGCAAGAAGGTCGAAAGAAAAAACGGTTTATTTTCGCCTAAAAACGCCCAAGATGTGCATTTGTTTATATAATTTGTTTATAAAATAAACAAATAACATTCAATATTAAATTTCAATGGCCACGTATCATGATAAGGATGAAGGCAAGCGATTTCAGAGCAGAAATATACATTGAAGACGAATAACCCCTAATGTCGATCATTTGTTAATACAAATTGTTTACAACAATTAACTTTGCAAGTTAACTATTTCTTTGTCTTTCTCATACCTCTGGGCATTAAATACAAGGGACAAGAAGTATAAGAAAAATTTTGTCTAGAAGATAAAAAATGAAATTAAAAAAATCGACAATTTTTTCGCTGTTTGCATTAACATAACAATTAAATAAACAAAAAAATAAAAAATCTACTCTCACGATTTTCTGAAAAATTTAGTTCTGAATTTAAAAAAAAAAATCTGAAATCGGTGCATAAATACGTTCTAAATGTCATTTTGAACCACGTTTTCCAATTTCACCCCACTGTGCGACGTACCGGACTAGTCAATTCTTACGTATTTTGGGTCGCTGAATCCGAATCCGAAGTCGAAATTCGGAAGTTAACTCTGGGTTTCTTTCCAAGCTTAAAATTCCCTTAGCAAAAAAAAAATACTTTCTTCATACATTTTACGGCCCCACCAAAAAAATAAAAGTAGGTGTTCCGATGGACCAGACTAATCAGCTCTTACGTTTTTTGAGTCGCTGAATCCGAATCAGAAGTCTGAGTTCCAAATTTAGCTCTCATTTTCTTCCTAACCACAAAAAACACTTTTTTGTACATTTTCGTGGTTAGGAAGAAAATAAGAGCTAACTTCGCAATTCCGACTTTAGATTCGGATTCAGTGACCCAAAATACGTAAAAATTAAAAGATCTATTAAGTTGATACTTCTACTTTTTTATTGTGGGGCTGTGAAATGTAGGAAAAAAGTGTTTTTTCAGGTTACGAAATTTTGAAGTTAGGAAGGAAACAAGAACCAACTTCGAAATTCCGACTTCAGATTCGGATTCAGCGACCCAAAATGCGTAAGAATTGACTATATAAAATTCATGCTGAAAACGATATTTTTTTGAATTTTTTCAACATAAATTATTTTTATTCGATATGTGACCAATTTACAAATACTTGTTAACGAATTGTAAGTTGCTTAAACAATTATTTATTGTTTAAAGCATTTTCTCCTGTAAATTATAAGCAGTTATTATTTTTCGAAATAAATAATACAGTTGGTAAATTGAAAGAGTAATATTTTTCGGATAACATATTTAGTAGTGATTTAAGTCATTTTCATTTGTTTAAACAATTTTTCCCCTGTAAATCGTGAAAAATGATTATTTTCTGTAATTAATGACACAACTAATTAATTTTAAAAATATGTTTTTTGTAACGATATTTGGCAATTATTTTTTCATTAGTTTAAATCATTTTTTCCCCTGGAAATCTTGAAAAGTTACTAATTTCTGGAATTAATAACGCAGTTCATGAATATGGAGAGTGATACTTTTTGCGAGACAGTTTGCAACTTAAAAAAAAAATGTATTTGTGTAAACATGTTTTCCCCTGTAAAACTTGAAGAGTAACTTTTTTTCTGGAATGAATAGCGCTGTTAATGCTAGTTAAGAGTAATATTTTTTGTGGAAGACAATTTTGCAATCATTTGAACAATTAATAATCGCTCAAAGTCGCTTTTTATTCAGTACTCTCTTATGTTATTTTTCAGGTCGATTTTGTTAACATAATAAAATACCGAAAAATAAGCGATAGTGTTGCAACCCTTCTGTCACAAAAAATATCATTCTTAAAATTCATTTACTGGAAAAAATATTGTTTCAACAAATGTTAATTGCTTGAACAATTGAAAATTTGTTACAAAATACTTGAAAATTTTTCCCTTATGTTTGGTTACAAATTTATTGAAAATTTGTCTTTTCGGATTAGACAAACAAAGATTTTGGTTGAAGATTCATCTCTTTGGTTGAAAATGTAACTATTGTATTAAAAAGTCACATTTTCGGGTTGAAAATTAAACTGTTTTATAGAAAATTCGTCATTTTTTCTGAGAAATTTAACAATTTTGTAGAAAATTTAACTATTTGGTTCACATATTTGTTATTTTTCGATTAAAAAATCTTTCTTGTTTAAATGCTCATTTCTTTAGTTAAAAATTTAACTGTTTTGTTGAAATTCCACATTTTCGGGTTAAAAATTAAACTATTTTGCAGGAAAATCGTCTTTCTATTTTAATAATTTAACAGTTTGGTAGAAACTTGAACTATTTTGTTGACTTTTTTATTCTTTTTTGACTGAAAAATCTTTCTTGTTAGAAGATTCATATCTTTGGTTGAAAATTTAACTATTTTCTTAAAGATTCACATTTTTGAGTTTGAAATTAAACTGTTCTGTAGAAAATTTGTCTTCTTTTATTGCAAATTCAACAATTTGATTGAACATTAAACTATTTGTTTGAAATTTTTGTTATTTTTCGATTCAACAGTCTTTCTTGTTTAAATATTCATCTCTCTGGTTGAAAATTTAACTATTTTGTTGAAATTCCACATTTTCGAGTTAAAAATTAAACTATTTTATAGAAAAATCGTCTTTCTATTTGAATAATTTAACAGTTTGGTGGAAACTTGAACTATTTTGTTGACTTTTTTATTCTTTTTTGACTGAAAAATCTTTCTTGTTAGAAGATTCATCTCTTTGGTTGAAAATTTAACTATTTTCTTAAAGATTCACATTTTTGGGTTTGAAATTAAACTGTTCTGTGGAAAATTTGTCTTTTTTATTGCAAATTCAACAATTTGATTGAACATTAAACTATTTGTTTGATGTTTTTGTTATTTTTCGATTAAAAAATCTTTCTTGTTTAAATATTCATCTCTTTGGTTGAAAATTTAACTATTTTGTTGAAATTCCACATTTTTGGATTAAAAATTAAACTATTTTGTAGGAAATTCGTCTTTCCATCTTAATAATTTAACAGTTTGATAGAAACTTGAACTATTTTGTTGACTTTTTTATTCTTTTTTGACTGAAAAATCTTTCTTGTTTGAAAATTCATCTCCTTGGTTGGAAATTTAACTATTTGGTTAAAAAATTACATTTTCGGATTGGAAACTAAACTCTTTTGCAGGAAAGTCGTATTTTTTTCATCAAAATTTAATAATTTGGTAGAAAATTAAACTATTTGATTGACATTTTTTTCATTTTTTGATTGAAATTTTTTTTTTGTTAGTAGATTCATCTCTTTGCTTAAAAATTTAAATATTTTTTTTTAAGATTCACATTTTTGGGTTTGAAATTAAACTGTTCTGTAGAAAATTTGTCTTTTTTCTTGAAAATGCAACAAATTTGATTGCAAATTTTACTATTCGCTTGACATTTTTGTCATTTTGTGATTGAAAAATCTTTATTGTTAGATGATTTATCTCCTCGGTTGAAAATTTAACTATTTTGTTAAAAATTTACATTTTCGGTTTGGAAACTAAACTCTTTTGTAGTAAATTCGTATTTTTTCCTTCAAAACTCAATAATTTGGTAGAAAATTAAACTATTTGGTTGACATTTTTGTCATTTTTTTATTGCAAATTTTTCATTGTTAGTAGATGCATCTCTTTGGTTAAAATTTTAACTATTTCTTTAAAGATTCACATTTTTGAGTTTAAAATTAAACTAATCTGTAGAAAAAAACAAATTTCTTGAAAATTCAACAATTTGATCGAAAATTAAACAATTCGTTCGACATTTTTGTTATTTCGTGATTTATAAAATCTTTATTGTTAGATGATATATCTCCTTGGTTGTAAATGTAACTACTTTATTGAAAATTCACATTTTTGGGCATAGAATTTAACTGTTTTGTAGAAAACTCGTCTTCTTGTCTTGATGCTTAAACCATTTAGTAACAAATTTAATCATTTGGTAGAAAATTTAACTCTTTGGTTGAAAATTAACGTTTTTGTCGAAAATTCATATTTTCGGATTAAAAATTCAAATGTTTGGTAAAAAGTTCGTCCTTTTTGGTTGAATTCAACTGTTCGTGATTTGAAACAAAAATCTTCTTGTGTTAAAATATCAACTATTACACTTTTCGTTGAGAATTCAATTTATATATTTTTAGGAATACTGATTTAATACGATGTAAATAGTGAAAACTAACCTTATAAAAAAAAATCTTATAAAGATCTGATCAACACCGTAGCACAATTAAAATAAAATTCATAATTTTAGTTAAAAATTCATCTTTTTGTTGAAAAACAACTATTTGTTTAAAAATGAATCTATTTTCTTCACAATGCTATATTTTTAATTGAAATATTAGGAACTTTAAACTTTATCATTTGAATTTAATATTAGAATTATTTAAAACTGGTATGAAATTAAAGCATAAGCAGTAGATAGATTTTAAATTTAAAAAGTTTAATTTGAAAAAAAGAGAACAAAATTGTGCAATCCAAAAATAGAATTGTAGCAATTTCAAATAACTTTTTATAGCAATAGTTTACTGTTAAAAATAAATTACCATTTTCCGGTTTTCCGGTCCAGTGACCACTCTGAAATAGTTTCCACATTTTTGAAAAATATTAACTTTGTTTTTGCCAATGTTCATGCAGTATGCAGTGTTTACTTTCAGACCTAGAGAATTTTTGTTTATTTTCGTATTTCGTCATTTTCTAGGGGCCAACTTGGATAATTTCTTGTACATATATTCTTTATTATGTTAGCGAAAATCGCATCTTAGAAGCTCAGTCAGGTGCCCTTGACAATATATGTAACATTCACTGCTAATGATAGTGTTTACTGCATTCTCTTCACGCTCTGGTATTCTGAGCGAGCAGAAACTCAATAGGTTTACTCGCTCCCAGATGCTACATATTTTCACGTACCGCAGCAACCATTAACGTACTATACGATCAACTAGAATTCTACCCTCCAATCTTGAAATAAAAAATTTATTTAAAAATGTACATACCTATTAGGGTGGGTCGAAAATAATAAATTCTGGAATTCGAAATCGCTACAGCGCCCTCTACATCACCTACTCCCTCTACATTCCGCTATTTCCCCTCCCCTCAACTTCGCCCTTCGCCGAGCCTTCTCCAACTTCATCCTCCTCTACTTCCCCCTCTCCTCGCTTCTCCAGCTAGAAATCCCCTTCCACTACTTCCCTTCTCCAGCCATCACTCATTTCTAATTATTTTCCCTAGTTCCCTTCATTTAAACTCACTTCCCCTACATCCCCTCCTTAATTTGTCCTCCTTTCCCTACCCTCACTTCTCCTAATTTCTCATCATTTCCCTTCCTTCCTCTTACTAACACTTACTTCTCCTACATTTCCTCCCTAATTCCACCTGCTTTCCCTTACCTCTTTTCTTCTCTTTTCCCTTGGTCACCATACTTCCTCTCCCCTCATTTCCCCTCACTACCCATACTCCCCTTCTTTCATTCACCTACGTACGCACACCTCATTTACCGTCACTACTTATACTTTTCCTCGTCTCATTTCTCCGTATTTCCTCTCATTTTCCCTACTTCTAGTACCCACATTTTTCCTTACTTCCCCTCACCTCCCCCATTTTTCCTTCACTTATTTTCCCTCACTTCCCCTCCACTCATTTCCACTAACTTCCCATACTTCTCCTTCCATCGTATCCCCTCACATTCCATACGTTTCCTCCACTTATTTCCTTTCACTTCATCTACTTTCCTACCCCTCATTTCTCCTCACTTGCCATACTTTTCTGCCTCTTATTTCCTTTATTTTCTCTGCCCTCACTTCCCCTACGTCCGCTCTCCCATCTTTCCCTCACTTCGCCTTCAGTCATTTCCGCTGCTCTCCCTCCCCTCATTTGTTCTCATTTGTTCTCATTTTTCCTACTTTCCCTCCCCTAACTTCTACTCATTTCCGCTCACCCTCCCTTCCCCCGCACTTCCACTCCCCTTACTTCCCCTACCATGATTCCCCTCACGTCCCCTTACTTCTACTACTTCTCCAATGATTTCCCCTCATTTCCTCTTACTTAGCGTCCTTGGAAAAGAGTACGACGCGCGAAAGGACGGACGGACGAACACCTGCCCGAAACTATAAGGGTTTCTGCCCGGGGCTACGAAACCCAAAATTTTTTTGGAAAATTTCTTGTTTGCAGCATTTCTAAATTTTCTTGAATTTCTTTTTTTGTACATACCTGGAGGTCAAAAAAGTCTTTCCAATTTTTTGTGGCTTTTTTAATCAATTATCTTTTAAGAGAGAATTCGTAATTAACTCATCCCTGTTTCGGACAAAATTCTTAACACCTGTGTAAATAGGAGAAAAAATTTTGGCGTGCTTAAAAACTTTCCAGTGATCAAAATGCACTAGGAAAAAAATCGCCAAGATCCTGGAATCAAAATTGAAAATACAGCGAATTTTGAAAATATTGATTTTGGTAGTTATTTTAATTATCTTTATAACTTGTGGTTTAAATATATTTTTGAGCATATATAAACTTTTTTAGCATAGAAATAAATTAGAAAAAAGTCGACAAAGCCCAGAAATTGCAATTTCATGAAATGCCCAAAAACAAAAATTTTTAAATTCGATGTATTTCCAATTATTTTGTGATCTGGGTTTTGGCGATTTATTTCCTAGTGCATTTCTTTCACTAGACAGTTTCAAGTACTCGAAAAAATTATTTTCCTATTTACGAAGGTATCAGGAATTTTTTACGAAAACCGAGGTGAATTAAATAGTAATTATCTCTTAGAAAACAATTGATTTAGATCCGCAAAAAATTAGGTAGACTTTTTGTGTCTTCAAGTATGTTAAAAAAATTCTAAACACCGGAAAATTCAAAAACTCGGCAAACAAGAAATTTCGTAAACATTTTTTTTTTGCGGATAATTATGCTGCATGTCTATCGATTGCAAATTAATAATACTTTTTTAGGATCACAATACGCTACTTTATCGCATTGTAGCGAAATTGAATACCAGAATTTTTTTTTTCGACCCACCCTAATATCTATTAGGCTTATCCAAAAACACACGTTTTCCAATTTTGAACAGAACTTCCCGAAAATTTATTCTTCATAGTGAAAAAACTCTTATGATTTTTTTCAGATTTTTTAAATCATAATTGAGGTACCACAAAGCTTTCAAAATTTTGGCTGATTTTAGTGAAGAAAATTTTGGTGACTTTGAGGGATTTAAACAAATTTGCATGGCTTTTCAAGAATTTCCTAGTATTTTGGAAGATATGGAACGATTTCAAAGGATTTCAGGAAATATCAAATTTCATGTATTTCCACGGAATTTTATAATATTTTAATGAATTTCAAAGAATTTATTCACGAGAATAGAGGGATTTTATAGAATTTCAAAGATTTTAAAATAGTTCGAGGTATTACAAAAGGTTTTAAAGAATTTGAAAGATTTAAGTGTATTTTTAAGGATTCCAAGGAATTTTTAATTGCTTTAAATAATTTCAAAGGATTTTTAATTTGTTAATCTAAATTTTTATTTTGTATTAAAAATTATTTTCCACTCCAAGCAAAAAACTACACACGCGCGTAGTGCGCGATTGAAGATGCTGTTTTTAATAAAGAAAATTTCTCAAGTATTTTAAATAAAGATTTCTAGGCATTTTCAAGAGATTAAAAAAGTTTCAAGGATTTTCAAGAATTTTAAGGATTTTCAGGGATTTGAAATCGTGTGAAAAAAAACTGTGTGAATGCGGTTGTGAAGAATTCCTTAGAATTTCAGAAGCTGTGGAACGATTTTACAAGATCTATAAGGTTTTATATTTTCAAAGATTCCAAGGGACTTTATGAGATTTTCGACGATTCCAATGATTTTATGGGATTTTAAAAGCTCGCCAGGGTTTTTAATATATTTTTCAGGATTTCAGGAAATATCAAATTGCATAGAATTCTTCGGGATTTTATAATTTTAAGGGATTTCACAAGAAGTGAGAAATTTTGTAGTGTTTCAAATATTTGAAGGGATTTTCAAATATCTTTTCCAATTCTTTTGAATTCATTTAAAATTTACCATGAAATCTTATTAGTTTATCCTGTTTTTTTTTATTTTTAGGAATTCTCTTGCATTTTTTGAATTTACTTGAATCCTTCTAAAATCACTCAATTTTACTCAATTCAATGGATTTTTCCAGTTTTTGGTTTAATTCATCTTGAAGTCTTTTAAACACATCCTCAGTTCTTAGGAATTTCATCAAATTCTTTTGAATTCCCTTGAATTTGTCCAAACTCCTATCAATTATACTGAATGCAATGAATTTTTTCATGTTTTTGAATTGCATTCAATTCACTTGAAACTTTTTAATTCACTTAGAATTTTTATGAATTTAATGGAATTCTTCTCATTTCCCTTAAGTTCCTCTAAATTCACTCAAAGCTTACTAAAAATCAGTGAATCATTTGAAATCATTTTCCACACAAATATACTGTTTTTATGAAGAATAAGATGACATATCTTACCGGTTTGGCGAAATGTATTTTTGACAAATTTATGAGTATTAGAATTTTGAAAATTTAAGGAGCGAATTTTAAAAAAATGTTCGAAATTCGAAAGCCGGTGGAAGTTTCGTGTAAATGTTCAATATTGCCAAAATAGTGGCCTTTTTTCTAAAAATATTCAATGCCAATTTACCGTAAAACTAAAATTCACATTTTTTCCAAAACGACACAAGATCCGAAAGAAGTCATACAAACAAGATTATTTCTCTGAAAAAGATCTAGAAAAATGTCTCCTGACACTTTCTCCTATCGCGCGTTATTTTCGAGATTTTTGGGAAATTATATATAAAATCCGTGGAAATTTATACTTTCTCAACAATACAATTTGTAATTTATAATCCAAAAACATATTTTTCAAAATATTTGTATGTATACTATAGTGATTTATATTGTAAAACTAAGTGGCATGCATTTTCTGTTTTAATATTCATGTGGTTGTAAAACGTGACGCCTGAAGATTGAACGTGTGGTCTGACTGTGACATTCTACGTCTACTTAAAATTGTCAAGCCATCATATCATAACGTTCAAAATTTACACTCAATATTTCAAACTTAATATGGAAAACTAATAACACCATTCGATTCTGCAAAAAAAATACGTAAGATCCACGTATTGGACAATTTTTTGCTCCACCAAATTTGTTAAATGTATAGTAAGAATATAAATTCTATATGTAACTGTTTATTTATACTAAGTCACCAACTGAGTCCAAAAAAAGGTGAAACACATACCTTATGTAATTTTTTTGATAAATCGAATAGCGCTAGTAGTTTTGAAGTAACTTGAATATTTAAACAAAATGTTTAAACAATTTAAAACAAATGTCTTGGATGGTAGTATTTAGTTCACTGATATATTTTATGTTAACTAGGGTTTTAAAAAATTATTTGAAAACAAATTTCATGACACTTATATTGTTATGGCATATGGAAATATTTTTGACCATATTTTGCTCAAAAAGTATTAAATTTTGCTAACTTTTTTTTTATAAATCTATAGAGCTAATTTTTCTTTAATAATTCGAACTTTGAGAACGTTTTCTGTCACATCTGAGAAAAACTTTATTTGCTTAACCTAAACCTAACATTTTCCAAAGAAGAAAATTAGAAGGGATGAGGGTTCGTTGGTGCACCTGAAAGAAACAGTGAATTCAAGAGAAAAATATACAATCGTAGATAATGGAAAAATGTGCTATAGGAAGCTTAATATCTTCGCTATAGTAAATAAAAGAAGATTTTTAAATAAAAAATACATCAAATAGGTTAATGTTAATTTTTCTGAAGTACTGTACCTGCGTCAATTTACCCTCCACTTCGGGTGATTTGGTACACCACTATTATTGTTTGATATTGCAATGTATTAATGAAGCATTACATTACATAACGAACACACTTGTAATAAGATTTTTTAGTTGATCAATGTTATTAATAATATATTAATTAAAAATTAGTTAAAAATTGAATTTAAAAATATATATGTATAATTTCAATTTAGAGGTCACATATTGTGGTAACAAAAAACTCAAACGAGCCAATAACCTGACATGTGATTTAAACTGCTTTCCAACTGTTTTGTACAAAATCGCATGCAATTTAACGTATGCGCCCAATCACCCGCCCACGAATTGTTCATAAATTAAATACCTTTTGCATAAAAAGAATAATTTATTTGACTCATGTTTTTAATTTAGATGATTAATGTAAAATGTGAGCTAATTATCGACTGAATTAAAAAGTGAGATTTTTTAGAAAATCTACTTTAAAACATTTTTTTTAAAGAGCGGTCATTCTATTATTTCACAAATATCTCAATTTTTCGGATCTATTGAAAATAAAAGAATTTCCACGTCGAACAAAAAAAGAAAATTTTGAATACCTACGCTCATTCGGAAAATACTTCATTTTGAACTAATTTATCTCAATATTTTGAGAATTCGCAGGTAATCTTCGAATGATTGTATCATAAAAAAAAAAGTTTTTTGATCAAACTGCGAAAAAAGTGTTCCTTTATTTTCACTATAGAATGTTACAGGCAAAGTATGTAATCGAGGCATTATATATAATCTCTAGGCATTATATATAATGCCTGGCTATGTCAGGAAAAGTATGTAATCGAATACATATTATATACATTGCCTACACTCACTGTTAAAAATGTTTGCAATTTTAATATAGATTTACTATACATTT
>CAKNYM010051936.1:121856-140416 GCA_932195095.1 Andricus curvator | reverse complement strand
TATACAAATGTATAGTAAATCTATATTAAAATTGCAAACATTTTTAACAGTGTAGGCATTATATATAATCCCTAGGCATTTTATGTAATGCCTGGCACGAGATAGGTAAAGTATATAATCTTGATTTTAAATATAATGATGCAATTGAAGAAGGGCATGATACATTTACGGACACTTATAGAATTCAAAACACGCTTACTCGCTATTTATTAAAAACACGGCATACTTGAATCACATTTTGATTGACATTGAACTTTTTTTGTGATACATAAACGCTTATTGGTTTGAGACTTTGTTTTGCAGGAATATTTTTAAAAAAACTTGCACTGTTGAAAAATCTTGAATAGTATCATCAATTTTTAATTTACAATTTTCATCCGATTCTTACGCTTCTTTTTAAATAAAAGCTTATTAAAATTTAAAGAGATTCGTGACAGGCGATTTACACAAAAATATTTAAACCATTTTTTATTTAAGAACAAAATTGATTTTTGTTTTAAATATTCAAAAGTGCTCGGATAATTTGTGAAATGAGCAATTTCATGTCAAATCATTAAGTTTATCACGGATTTCCCATAAGAAAAAAAGACATTTTTGTAAATTTCATTCAGAATCGTTAATATTAGATAAATCAAAATGAAATTTCACTTTTTTTTCACAATTAGCCATGAAATATGAATATAAACTTATTTTTTGAATATCACCCCCATAAGTCTGTTTTGAAGGGTCCCAAAAAAACCTTGAAAGTAAAAAATTTGGTTTTGCAAGTTTTTGGCGCTAATTATGACTTTTTTTGCGTTTTTTTAAACCAAATGATTCATATTACTACTTTTTGTTGATAATTAGATGTTTATATGTATTATTTAAACAATTTATTATTGTTCTTAGCAATTTTCTGTTAGTATAGATTTATAAATTCGCCGTTTTTTCCGAATTATTCAACTTATTATCAACTGTTCAGTTCGATCGAACCAATAATAAATTAAAATTAACAACAATAATTGTTCAAACAAATTACTCTTGTTCATAACTATCTTTTTTAATAATGCTCGAGTTAGTTGCGGGTTTTTTTTCTGAAATTTTTTACTTTTTTTCACATTTGCATTAATTATTATCTCACTCTATGTACAAAGTGGACTATAAGTTGAAAATTTCAGAAGAAAACCGCAACTATTTAGCATTACTATAGGAGAAGATAATTATAAACAATAAAAATTTGTTAAAAAAAAATTAGATTTGTTAAATTGCATCCCTTATTACCTCACAGTAATTGAAAAGTGAAAAAAATATTGAATATTTCAGAAAAAACCACAACTTTCTAGAATTATTCAAAGTAATATTATTAAAAATAATACTGAATTGTTTAAACAAATATTTTTCTCAACATGAATTAATTATTACCTCACTCTAATTGTAAAATTGAAAATAAGTTAAAATTTGGAAAAACCGCGACTTCCGAACTCTATTCTAAGTAAAAATTTTTGAAAAATATAATAAATTGTTTAAATAATATATATAACATCTAATTATCAATAGAAAGTAGTATTTCGTGCATTATAAATTATTAGCGCCAAAAACTCGCAAAACCCAATTTTTCACTTATGGGATTCTTTGGGATACTATAAAACAGACTTCTGCGGGTGATATTTAAAAAATAAATTTTGATTCGTATTCGAACAAATTAAAATTGAAAAAGAAATTTCAATGAATTTTTAATTATTTATCGAAAAATAAGGGAGATCCCATTTTTATATTTACAGGCTTTTTAGAGCACCTGGTAAACTATCTTTAAACAATTTTTTAAAGAAAATCAAAAGTGGATTTTTTTTCAAAAATTGAGTTTAAATGTTTGTTTTTAAAAAATCCAAAAATTCATTAAATTTTTGTTTTTAACAAATATATTATTTTAAATGCGTCTTAATATGAATAATAAAAAACATCCTAATATCTCTAAAATCACCTGAGTAATGAAGGTTTAGAAAAAAACTAAAATCAGCTCAAATGGAGAATATTTATTACACACTTTGCCTGGTCTCTTCTAGGCATTATATATAATCCCTAGGAAATATGTATAACAGGGAGTATTACATACTTTGCCTGGACTCTGTTGGGCATTATATGTAATGCCTAGGGATTATATATAAGGCCTAGGGATTATATATAATGCCTAGGGATTATATATAATGCCTAGGGATTATATATAATGCCTAGCGATTATATATATTACCGAATTATATACTTTGCCTGTAACATATCGAAATATTAAATCATTCTGACACCTAAAACTGGACCTATCTGCTCCCAGAATTTTCGGATGATTTTAAATTTGTTTAAGACCGCATTTTCAATTAGGCTAGCTTTTTAGTGTCAATAAATTAAAATTGAATTGAATTTTAATATAGTCTAATTTTTATTTTATTTGGCTGTTTTGAATCAAAATAGAATTTTTTCAGACGATAATCGCAATACAACTATAGAACCTGGTGCCGTTTCTGATTTCTGGGAAAGTCGGCGCTGGTGTCGATGTAAGAGTGAGAAAAACAGTAAAACACGAATGGTCATAGAGAGAGGAAGAAGGAGAGAGAGCGAGAGAGAGAGAGAGAGAGAGAAAATTACACCGCATTGCATTCCACGTGATCTGGAGAGAAGGGCACGCCTCGGCCGCCAAGTCACGCGCTGAACCACGCTTTATCCTTCTCAACACGTGCACGCAATGGGTTGGAAGTACTATGTAGGAAAAAACAATTCATTATTTAATATTTATATACTTTTCTCGGTGACCGGTGTAAACCTTTACCTTCGAATTTGCATCGTTAAGTGTTCTGCGTGTCTCAACAACCTCAATTTATAATATTTTATTGCCAACAACTCTGCCGCAATAACTCAAAAAATTAAATCCTAATCTTTTTTGCTAAAAAGTATGTACATCTCGATTTTTAATTTATAGCTAAAATTAAAAACAAGCATGTATTTTATAGACGTTTCTACAAATAGAAAGATTTTTATTTCAGAGAAATAAGAAAAATTTTGTTTAAAAGCTCTATCCTTTCAGATACTGTTTTTTCATTTATTAATTACCTATTACCTTTCAAATATTATAAGTGAATTAGTATTTTCATCGGCACTAATTTTTTTATGTCCACAATTATATAATACATATAATAGAACTGAAAAACGTGACTCTTGAAATTTGAACGATATTGTCTGACTGGAACATTCCACGTCTACTTAAACTTGCCAAGCTCTTGCCATTTTATCATATATGTAAAAAATTACAGGAATTTCCGAAAAATAAATCAACACCGTCATTTTTATTGTTCGCAATTGAAGAATATACAATTGGAAATCTATAAAATTAAATAAATTTCAATTTTAAATCTTCAAAATTGAACTATTCCAAAAAAAGCATTCAATATTCCGAATTAAAGAGTTTTAAATTGCAAATCGTTAAAATGGAAGAATTTTCACTTGTAAATCTTTAAAATGGAACTATTCCAAAAGAAATGTTCCAAATTACATACCCTTAAATTTTAAATCTTAAGATATAAATAAGATGCTATTTAATATTTATAATATTTGAGAATTTTAAATTTAGGCTCTTCAAAATTGTCGAAATTTAAATTGTCAATCTTTAAAAGTCAAGAGTTTTCAATTTTCGAAACTAAAAATGTTAAATTATGTAAGTTTTAAGTTTTACAATTAAAAATTCCATGATTTTGATCTTCTAAATTGATGAAATTTCAAATATAAATTATCAAAATGTTAGCATTTTTAATTGTATTTAATTGTATACATTTGAAATGTTATTATTTTGGAAGATTTAGAATTGAAAACTCTTGACTTTTGATATTCAAAATCATTGAAATCACAACAATTTAAAAAATGTTATTTATACATCTTTAACATTGAAGAATTTGAAACTGCAAATCCTTAAAGTTGAAAAATTTTAAACTGAAAGCAGTTAGCATTGAAGAATTTAAAACTGCAAATCGATGAAATTTAAAAATTTTAATTTGTAAATCTTCAAAATTGTAGAACTTCAAATTGTAAATCTTTAAGAATAAAGTGTTTTCATATTTGAAAATTTGAAATTAAAAATTATACAAGTTTTTAATTTTACAATTAAAAATGCTAACATTTTGATAATTTATATTTGAAATTTCATCAATTTAGAAGATTTAGAATTGAAAACTCTTTACTTTTTATATTCAAAATTTGTATTTATAAATTTTTAAAATTGAAGAATTTAAAACTGGAAATCCTTAAAATTGAAGAATTTTTAATCTTAAAAATTGTAGAACTTTGAGTCTTAAATCTTCAAAATCACAGATTTTTTAATTTTACAAATTTGAAATTAAAAATAATGCCACTTGTAGGTTTCACAATTAAGAATTCTGTAATTTCGATGATGTACAATTGAAATGTTATTATTTTTGAAGATTTAGAATTGAAAACTATTGTCTTTGGAATTTCAAAATAATCGAAATCATAACAATTTAAGAATTTTTATTTATACATCTTTAAGATTGAAGAATTTCGAACTGTAAATCCTTAAAATTGGAAAATTTTAAACTGTAAACAGTTGAAATTGTTGAAGTATTTAATTTTACAATTGGAAATTCTAACATTTTCATCATTTATATTTGAAATTTCATCAATTTAGAAGATTTAGAATTGAAAACTGTACTTTTGATATTCAAAATCATGAAGATCAAAACAATTTAAGAATTTGTATTTATACATCTTCAAAATTGAAGAATTTAAAACTGGAAATCCTTAAAATTGAAGAATTTTTAATCTTTCAAATTGGAGAACTTTAAGTTGTAAATCTTTAAAATCTCAAATTTTTTAATTTTTCAAATTTGAAATTAAAAATAATGCCATTTTTATGATTCACAATTGAAAATTCTGTAATTTTGATGATTTACATTCGACATTTTTTCAATTTGAAAGATTTGGAATTCAAAACTTGACTTTTGGTTTCCAAAATCATCTAAATTTAAGGACTTTTTTATATGTATTTAATATTAAAGAGTTCTCAACTGTAAATCTTGAAAATTGAAGAATGTCAAATTGCAAATCGTGAAAATTGAAGAATTTTAAATTATAAGTCTTCAAAATTGATTTACTAAAAAAAAATGTTCCAAATTATATTGTTCCAAAATATAAATCTTAAGAATTGAATGATATATAATATAATTCTATATTTTCAAAATTCTAAAATATTCAATTGTAACTCTTGAAAATTTTAAATCTTCAAAATTTAAGAATGTTAAGTTCTGACAATTTACAATTAGAAATATCTGTAAGTTTGATGATCTATATCCAAAATTTCTTTAACTTTGAAGATTCACAACTGATAACTTAACTTTTGATTTCCAAAATCATCAAACTTTAAAATTTTTTTATTTATACATCTCTAAAATTCAAAAGTTTTCAATTGTGAATCTTAAAAATTCAAATAATAAAAAAAACATTAAAATCTACATCATTTTAAATTATACACAATAAAAATTGAAGGGGATAAAATCTTATATTTAAATCAAAGTTACAGATTACTGAAAGCTGATTAAAATTAAAATTAAAATTGTATGGAAGCCGATGTAGCTACTTTAATATTTATTTTAATTTATGATTATTAATTATATTTTACAGTGCTTTAAATTGAAGCATATATTTTAATTCGATAATTATGCAATTATAATAAGAAACGTGTAATAAGCGCGCGTAGCGCGTTATTCTTGCTAGTGTAATTTGAAAACGTGACTCCTGAAATTCAAACATCGCTGTCTGGCTCGAACATTCCACATCTACTTAAACGTGCCAAGCTCTTGACATTTTATCTTTAGAGAAGGGTTCAAACAGAAAGACATTTAAAATCAAGACATTTTTACATTTAAAAATCTAAAAAGGGTCCGAAAAAGCGGACTAAAAATCCTAATGGTGTAAGTAATTGAAAAACTAATTTATCTGCGATATAATAGTTTAGATGACTTTAAATTGTTATTTGAAGATCAACTGCAATATTGCTCACTTTGCGTTCAAATGGTTTTTAATGACTATGGTCTTTATCACATCGCTTGCAGTAATAAATTTAGTCTATAATTACACGTTTCGAGAAGAAATCGAGGTTAACCGGGCAATTTAAAAAGCTAAAGTCCAAATAGAATAATATTTTCTAGCATCACTCTCTTTGCAAAAAAATCATATCTGATGTTTAACTTAATTTTAGATTACAAACAACAATCTTTTTTTTGACCTTATTCTTACTACCAATAGTCTGACTAAAAAATTTATTTAAAAGTAGTGATAAACCGAAATAAAATAATAATAAATCGATACTATAAGCTTCATTTCATTTATGTAGTATTCCTAAATGTATCCTCGGGATTTCGTTCCTTTTATGAAATAACTTTCTTGTATTTTTTCCGAAACAATATATACTTGAGCTTAGTTTCTCAGATTAGAGTTTTTCTTATATTGACATCTATTTTGTTCCTCCCATCTACAAAAAGAGAAAAAATCGGCTGTTGACCAGACGACGAGACAGAGCATCATTCTATTTAAATCCACTCTCTAAAGATGGACTTCCGGTCGAAATATGTGCACACTCAAGCACATCATTTGTGTATACATCATTCGAAAGGAATTCGACCGAGATCTCAATTTCCCGAAGCCGGATTGCAATTATAAAATTACTTAATCATGTGCACGCAAACTCAATTCCAAGTAAACCCGAATGAACTCGAGCCTTATACACCAAGCTCAGATTTACTATCTTATTCCCTTAATTCCAAAAAAAGCTTTTTGGAATATTATAATCTCACCAAAAAAATATACAAAAATTCCACCTGGTATACCATTAAGCCATTTCCCTTTCAGGGTAGGCGTGACACTACCCGCTTCGGGTAGTGTTTCTAGGTGGATAGTTTCTTGTAGTAAATAACTACAAGTGTGGGCTCACCACACCCACGATGTGCCAACAACACTCAGTTTTCTCGAATGGTCACCCATCCAAGTACTAACCGCGCCCAACGCTGCTTAACTTCAGTGATCTGACGAGAACTGGTTTTTTCAGCGTCACATCACATCCGGAAGGATGTGATTGTTCTAGTTTTGGTGGAAATTGCGATGCATCAACTTTGAATTATGTTAATGAAAAAAGTTTTACTACAAAAACCGTATTTTCAAATATTATGCATTACCATAGCTTCCTTACTCTTCAATAAAATGTATCAATGTTATAGGTCAATCGATTCGTCTTGAATCAACACAACTTTTTTATTCTCGCATCAACTTTAAATTATGAGAATGAGAAAATTTTTACAATAAAAATTGATTTTAAAAATATATAAAATGCCATAAATTCCCTTCTCTTTAATAAAATATATTAATATTGTAGGTCAATCGATTTCTCTCGAACCAAGGAATCTTTTATATTCTTGCATCAACTTTGAATTATGTTGAAGAAAAAAGTTTTACTATAAAAAACCGTATTTTCAAATATTATGCATTACCATAGCCTCCTTACTCTTCAGTATACCATTAAGCCATTTCCCTTTCAGGGTAGGCGTGACACTACTTGATTCGGGTAGTGTTTCTAGGTGGATAGTTTTCTTGTAGTTATAAATAACTACAAGTTTGGGCTCACCACACCCATAATATGCCAACAGCACACAGTATTGTCGAATGGTCACCCATCCAAGTACTAACCGCGCCCAACGCTGCTTAACTTCAGTGATCTGACGAGAACTGGTTTTTTCAGCGTCACATCACATCCGGAAGGATGTGATTGTTCTATTTTTGGTGGAAATTGCGATATTTTCTGACATTTTTTATGTTCGAAACTAAGTGTTAGAAACCAGCTAGGGTGCAGTTTTTTTGCTTCCAGTCAGACGAGGCGTCAATGTCTGGTTAGGAGTTCACAAGCACGGGTCAAAGAAAGGCATCAGCGGTCGGCAGCAAAAAATGTACCTCCGCTGGTTTCTAACACTTACTTTCCAACAAAAAAAAATGTCCGGAAATATCGCGAATTCCACCAAAAATAAAACAATCACATCCTTCCGGGAGATTGTAAATAATTACAGAGCCTATCCGTTACAGTTTGTAGTTCGAATCGCTTTAATATCTTCACTAGAACTGAAGATAGTATAGTTGTACATTTTTGTAATTTTAAGCAACAATTTTTATTATTTCTCAAAGTCAACTGCAATTTGTTCACAAATGTTTTCCTCATATTCTTGAATTTTTTCAAATTTTTCCCATTGCCTCTTGTACAGCCCCATGCATCGCCCCCACTTTTCTGATTTTCTTAGGGTCCGGCCGGTGAACTAATCCGACAGTTGGCGCTCCAATCAGGACGGCTGAGATTTTTATTGTGTTGCATGGGCGAAACTTATAATTAATTAACTAAATGAGTTTTAATGGAGAAATTCATAAAAAGAAGTCAAGGAATGTGTAGTACAGTGAAAATTCTATATTTTTTAATAAGTGTGTGCAAAATAATAAGTGTGGAAAACATGGGATATAAGTGTATAGCTCTTGGTTGCAACTCGGGCTACGACAATAATGAAGAAAATAATCACTTTTCTCTCGTACCAAAAGATCTGGATATTCAATTTTTAACCCATTCAATTTGGACATTTTTAATTAAGGAAAAGAACAATTTTTTAATATTCAGCAAGGTTTGACTGCTTATATAAAATGATCAATTATAAATAAAATAAAATTTCAGAGAGCTAAATTTAATCTTTCAATGCTACAATTTTAATTGTTCTTTTTGAAAAATTTGTTATGCGTAAGTGAAATTGTTGATTTTTTTGTATAAATAACAGTTGAACAATTATTCATTTAGGAAAAATTCGAGTAAGTTGAAGAGATATTTCGAAATTTTGAAAAAATTCAAATATAATTTTAATCATGAAAAGATTCCAAAAAATTATTAAAACAAAACATAGATTTTTGAAGATTTCAAAATGAAATTTTGAAGCTTTTCAAGGGTTTTTAAAAGTTTGAAGATAATAAAAACGTATTTCTTAAGATTCTTGGGAAAATTTTAAATAACTTTTTATTTAAAAAAATATAATTTTAACAGAATATTAAAAAGGATTTCAAAAGGCATCCACAATTGTCAAAAAATAATTTGGGACATTTCAAGTGATTCTTTTTTTTTAATTTTCCAGGATTTAATAAAAGTTTCAGAAAAAATTAGGATTATTTGAAAAAAAACTTCGAATTTTTAAAAGAATTTCAAAAACAATTAGAAATTTGAAAACATTCCAAAAAATCTTTAACAAAATGTAGATTTCTTAATCTTTTGAATTAAAATTTTGAAGCTGTTTGAGGATTTTGAGAGGTTTCAAGAAGATGCAACAATTTTCTTAAGATTGCTGGAAAATTTTTTAATGATTTTTTAGTTAAATAATAATTTTGAGAGAACATTTAAAATAGATTTCAAAACAATGTTTGGTGTATGAATAAAAATTTGACAATAATTAATTTTCAAGGACCTAAAATTAATATGATTTTACTTCTATTTTAAAAAGTTTTCAATTTTTAATGTTTCTAACTTAAAATTGCTTAAAAAGATATAATTTTGAAAATCTATAAATTTGTTGATTCATTCTTCAATTAAGAGAATTGAAAATGATAGTGTGGATGTATGCTTTTTTTTAATCTTTGAATTGTACAATTTATAAAAGTTTAACAATTATTTAATAATGAAGTGTTTAAATTTTTAAAAAATTAGCCTTTAATTTTGAAAGTTTGACATTCAAAAATTCTCCACTTTAAGTGTTTTAATTTGCTGATCAGTTTTTATTATTTTAAATGAAAACAATTTTAGCTTCAAGAGTTCGAATCTTTTTTTGTAATTGTAAAGAAGATTTTTTTATTGAGATTGGGGTCGATAATGTTTATTTGCTTTGTGTTCTGCAGTTAATTTTAAAATATATATTTATTTAAAAAAATATATTTTTCATTTATGTCGTCCTGGACTGACTCACTGGACTCGTCAGTAAGGCTATGTGAATCAGTCCTACATTATACATTTTTAATTATCTAAATTCATTATAATGTATATTTTCAACGAAAAAAAATTGAAGTTTGTAAATTTAATGAATTTTGCAGCCAATAATATAGTGCATTTCTACCACAGATAGGGGTTTAAACTAAATATAATTGATATAAATTTTGATTTGATTTTTTTTAAACACAACAAATTTTTTCAATGTTATTTCGGCCTCGGGTAAGGGCCAAACCTTAAATTGAAAGATCAACATTTACCAAGCTGAAATGAAATTATGATTAGGTTAGTGAGTTGATTAGTGAACCAAAAAAGGAATTTTAAACTTATCCTCAGTAATTTTCTACCTTCTCCTCCTCTTCCAATATTTCTATCCTTGTGTATTATTCTTGTTACAACTGCGCGAAATGAGGCTTGTTTTGGACACTATATTATTGACTGCAAAATTTATTAAATTCACAAACAAACTTAAAAAATGTGGTTTTGGAAAATATATATTATAATGAATTTAGATCTATTAAAATGTATGAGGTAGGACTGATTCACATAGCCTTACTGACGCGTTCAGTGAGTCAGTCCGGGACCAAACATAAAAAATCTAATTTTTATTTTATTTAAAAATAAATATATTTTTTTAATTGATTGCAAAACACAAAGCAAATAAATATTATCGACCCTAATGCCAATACAAAAATTTTCTTTACAATTATAATACTCGGGTTAATTAAAAACGATATCTATCGATAAAACAGCAAAGATGTCATCTAACTTTTTTTGTAAACCTGAAAAAAACCGAGAAATGACCGGCATTTTTTTTCCTTGATTAAAACGGCCACCCTGAATTAATAATGAAGAAATATTATATTATTAATTATTTGATTTCAATTATATTTATTTATTTTAATGAATATTTATAACTGAGCAGTTACATATTTAAATCATTCATAATTTTGACAAAAATTGCATAGAAATAACAATTATATATAATTTAGAACAATCACAAACTGAAATTTAAGAATTTTAAATTAGATTAAAATCAAATTCAAAATCCCATTTAACGATTTAATTTAATTTAATTTTTAATTAATTTTTAATTTAATTTTTAATTTAATCCCATTGAATTTTTTTTTAGTGTTTGTCCAAATTTAATCGTTGAATTCTTGTTTTGTTTTCAGGGATTCTATACAATTACAAACTTTCAAATTCTAACAATTCTTGAATAAAAACACAAAATAAATTATAATAGAACATAAAATTTTAAATCTCAGAATGCTGATCCAAGTATTTAATTTTACCACCATTCAGCTGCTAGTTTTCGTGACGATTTTAGAATGATGAATCACTATTACGCTTAATAATACTAAAAAAAATATTTCCGGTCAAAATTTGGAAACAGTTCCAAGTTTGTTATTATTTTATGCTTTTCTCCCAGGCATTGAAATCAAAAAGTCAGCCGTGCTGATCGGAGTGCCAACTGTCGGATTAGTTCACTTGACCGGATGCTACAAAAATCTACTACTAAATACACCTACACGGTCGATGCATAGGGCTGCTCTTGTATAAGAAATAATGCTCTAAACTTGACTCTTTTTAAATGTGCCCGAAAGTGCTTACTTTTTTTTACATTTTTCAGTCTGCAAAGCGCAAACATTTTTTTCCATTACCGTCTTCAAGCTCATGTACGTGGAATACTTTCAGCTTTCAAATTACTATTTACTCATTACTCTAGCTTTTTTTCGGCTGAGTTGTTAAGCTTCAAAGGCAGATGCTTATAATTTTTGCGCCGATAGTAGGTGTTTGCATAGACATCTGGCGCCTACTCCCACTCTTCGGCTGTTTGGATAGGTGTCTGGGCCTTGTCTCGCTAGACGTTTGTGTTTTTTTGTTTAATTTCTATGGATGGATGATAAAAGGTAGAATTTCGGCAAAGTGTATACTTGTGGAGGATTGATAGAGTTTCGGAATGTGTGTACAGCACAATATTCTAAAGCTGTATACTTACGTCTGCTCAAATTCTAGACTGAAAAACTAAATCTTATTTTCCTATTTTCTTCTTATTATTATCCCTTATCTTTGATTCATAGACTTTAAACCAAAAAAAACACAAGCGTCTAGCGAGAAAAGGCCCAGACACCTATCCAAACAACCGAGGAGAGGGGGTAGGAGCCAGACGTATATGCAAACGCCGAGGAGTGGGGGTAGATGATCGGCGGACCATAGTTGCCCCTTACTACTCAGGTTTATCCTGAACCATGACCATCCTCTTCATCTATCCAATTTACCCTGAAAGTAGACGAATCTTGAATGAATATTACAGGCTGCAAGTAACTGTTAAAAATGATACATTTTTCATTTTTTCTGAATCTTCTATGTCCAGTGTCTAAAAAATGGACAATGTGTAGGGGAGACAACCCTACAGTAGACAATGCACCAACAGTGGATAATTGTTAATTAAAAGCACAAATATACCTAAAATAATTATTTCTTCCTCATAGAGGGAGGTTCGTAATGACCTAAATTTTCAAATATACTTTTTTGACATATTTTGATATAATTCGACCCCAGGATCTCGAAAATAAAAATTTTAAAAATATCCGTGTGTGTGTGTAACTTTATTCTGTTCACCATATCTCGAAAAGTAATAGAGCTACGATCGTGAAATTTGGATCAAATGTAGCTCCGATTGATATCCAGTTATGACAGGATTTTGAGCTAGATCGACCATTTAGAAGTAGTTTTTTCTTTCGTTTAGAGATTTCAAAAGAAACATTTTACCTTGTTTATATAAGAAAAACTTTTTTGATATTCAAAATACAACAATATGATATCTAGCGTATTTTTCGCGTTTCTAAGACGCATCGATCGACCTATTGTCGAAACTTTTATGACCTACCAGTACCGATTCATGAAGTTTCAAAAAATGGTTTATTCTGTTTATAGTATAAGAAAAACATTTTTGATATTCAAAATACGACAATATTATATTCAGTGTATTTGTTCGCCTCCATGAGAAGCAATGATTAACCTATAGATAAAACCTTTCATGGCCCATGAGCACCTATTTATGAAGTTTCAAAAAAATGGTTTACTCTGTTTATATGAAAAAAACTTTTTCGACATTCAGAACACGACAGTATTACATGTAGAATGGAAATTACATGAAATTACATGTTCGCGTCCTTGAGACGCATCGATTGACCTATTGATGAATATTTCATGACACACCAGTACTGACTTATAAAGTTTCAAAACAATGGTTTATTCTGTTTATATGAAAAAAAACTTTTGTGGTATTTAAAACACGACAATATTACACGTCGAGTATTTGTTCGCGTCCTTGAGACGCATCGGTTGACCTATTGGTGAATATTTTATGACCGACATGTTTTTCTGATTCAAAAATTTAATTTTGTTGAAGTTAAAAAAAATGTGTTTATTTTGTTTATATGAGAAAAACTTTCTTTATATTAGGATTACTACAGTACTGTACCTGACATGTTTATTTGCGTCTTCGAGACACGTCGAATGACCTATTGACGAACCTTCTATAACCTCTTATGATCTAGCAATACCGATTTATAAATTTAAAAAATATGTTGTTTATCTTGTTGATATAGGGGAAACTTTTTTAATATTTGGAACACAACTATAATGTATATAATATATTTGTTCACGTCTTCGAGGCGCATCGATTGCCAAAATTAGGAAATTTTCATGATTCACCATAAACTATCAATATCGTTTTTAAATTTCTCAACAAAATTAGTTTCCTTGTTTATAAGAGGATTTTTTTTATTGGAAATATAACAGTACTGCATTTGATGTAATTATTTGCGTCTTCGAAACGCGTGGACTGATCTTTTGACGAATTTTCAAAGACCATTATTGATTAATCAATGGTCACTCTAAAAACTACGGTCGGTAACAGGGGGTGGAGGAAGGATGAGTGGAAGTAACACTACGAACTTTGATAACCCCGTGGAAAAATTGCCCAATTTGATCCTAATTCCCGACGTGGCCCCGATCGGGTTAGCTCAAGGCGGCCCTGATCATGACTGCTGCTGTGGTCCTGATCGGTGCCACATCGGGCTACACTCTGTAAATCAGAGTTTGTTTAAAAATTGGAAATTATTACATTTAAAATTACTCCCTGTCTCAATTAGTGAATATTCAACTAATTTTCAGTTCAGTGACTAATTTAAAGTAATGAGTTGAATTTAACATCGCATATGCAAAGAATATAAGAAACGAGAAAAAACTAAAAAAAAAAACTTAAATTCATTCGAACAGAATGTCTAAATATGTATGTTTACGGACGCATTAAATTAGTTCATAAATATACAATCATCAAGTTAGTAATAATTATTTTAGGTATATTTTTAATCTATTCAGAGTTTATACTTATTTAGATTTGAATTTGCCGCGCTATTCTCGAATGTATTCGATTAGTCTTCCGTTCGATCATTTGGCAACGAACGGTAAACAGATAAACTGCTTTCCGACAGTGAACTTCGAGAAAGCGTCGACATTTTGAAGAGCATTTATTTTTCTTGTTTGCGTAAAGTGTTAAATAAAATGAGAATTGGGATCCAGAATTAGGACCAATTGTACAAAAAGATCCCACTCTTCTTTTTAGTATGCTATAAAGGTACGTATAGACTTGATGCTGTAACTTTTTGGCACTATAACCTCACTTTTTTATTCTTTGCTCCACGGGCCAAAAAACTTTTCAATCAAATAGTCGAATTTTTTAACAAAAAAGATTGAAGTTCAATCAAATATTACAATTTTCAAGAAGAAAAGCAAATTTCGTAGAAAGCAGTTGATTTTTGATCAAAAAAGTTTATTTACAACCAAAGAAGTTAACTTTTTTACCATGAAAGCTGAATTTTCAACAAAAGAGTAAAGTTTTTAAGCTAAAAAGAGTAAAGTTTTTAAGCTAAAAAGTTTAATATTTTACAAAACAGTAACTTCACAAAAAAATAAATGAATACATTCTTCACAAATAAGATTATCAACCAAAAAGTTGAACTTTCAACAAACAAGAATAATTTTCTACCCAGAAAGACGACTTTTTAACAAAAAATATGAATGTTTAACAAGATAGTTGAATTATCAACCAAAAAGTTAAACTTTCAACAAACAAGACTAATTTTCTACCCAGAAAGACGACTTTTTGACAAAAAATATGAATTTCCTACCAAATCGTTGAATTTTGAACAGACAAGACTAATTTTTCACCCAAAAAGACGACTTTTTAACAAAATACTTGAATTTTCTACCAAATAATTGAATATTTATCTCATAAAATATACATGATAAAGTTTCAACTGAAAATGGAACTGTTAAATTTTCAGATGAAAACTTTGATACAAAATTAACTTTGAGCAAAAAAAAATTTTCAACAAAATGCATGAATCTAACGATAAATTTCAGAATATTTTTCAAAATATTTATATAATTTTATTGTTCAATACGTTACAAGGATAGCTGATGCGACAGATTACAAAGACTTTTAAACTCTCTGTAAAATTAACGATAATTGTTTTCAAATATTTAAACAATAAAGTTTAATATTCTTAATTAATTTTTTACTTTTTTATTAAATATATTTATTTCAATAATATTTTTATAAATAAAAATTAGAAGGAACCTGGCCAGGGCCAGATCGGAACTTCCGTATGGATACCCCAGTCAGGGCCTGATCGGATTAGGCGTTTCATTTCGAGTCTGGTCCTAACTGGGATACCCGATTAGGGCCAGATTGTGCCAGATCTGGTCCCAACCAGGGCCACTCTGAAATTTCTGCACGGGACATTCAGTACGTTTCGTGATTATAAATTCAAAAGAATTCATCTTCTTTTCTCTTTTTTTTTTTAACATACCCTTTCTCCCCTTTTTCTCGTTTTTCGCTTAGTTGCGAACTAAATTAATAGAACCTAACACGAAAAATCAACTACTCTTGGTTGAAAAATCTACTATTATATTTTTGGTTCAGAATTCATCTGGATTGGTTAAGAATTCTACTATTCGGTTGAAAATTATATTATTTTGTTGAAAATGCAACTATTTTGTCAAAAAGTCATCTCTTTTGGGTCAGAAATTCAGCTACTTGGTTAAAAGTTGAACTACTTTGGTAAAAATTCATTTTTGTGGTTGTAAATTCATCTCCTTGGTTGAAAATTTAACTATTCAATTTTTAGAAAATTAATCTTCTGCGCTAAAAACTCATCTTTTCGACTGTACTCTCTAGCTGAAAATTAATTTTTTTTTAATTCATCATTTCAGTTGAAAATTCATCTCTTTTGTTGAAAATTCGTTGTTTTTTTTTTTTAATTTTAATTTTTGGTAGAGAATCAATTTTTTTGACTAACAATGTAACAATTCCATTTTTAGTTGGAAACTGATATAAATTCTACTTTTGTGGTCGAAAATTAATCTTCTTGAATGTGAATTGATCTTTTTTGATTAAAAAAGCAACTGCTTGGTTCTAAATTAATCTGGTTTGGTTGAGGATTCAACAGTTTGGGAGAAAGTTAAACTATTCGGTTGAAATTACCTTTTTTGTTGAAAATTAAACTATTTTTATGAAAATTTAAAATTTTGGTAGAAAATTAACTTTTTTGTTAAAAAATCATATTTCTGGGTTGAAAATTCAACCGTTTTGTAGGTAATTCGTCCTTTTTGCTTTAAAATTCAAGAATTTTGTTGAAAATTAATATATTTTGTTGAAAACTCGTATAACTATTCCATTTCTAGAAAATTAATCCTCCAGGTTAAAACATCACCTTTCATGTTGAACACATTTGTTAAACATGCATTTTTTAAAGACATATTCTTTTAGTAGAAAATTAATCTCTTTGGTTGAAAATGTTTTTTGAAAATTCGTTACTTTTTATGAAAATGAATTTTTTTACCTAACAATGTAACTATTGAATTTTTGATTGAAAATTAATATTTCTTATTGAAAATTAATCTTTTCTAGTTGAAGATTCTTATGTTTTGTTAAAAATTCATCTTTTTGTGTTGAAAATTCATCTTTTTTGTTTAAAAATGCAACTGTTTGGGTCCAAATTAATCTGGTTTGGTTGAGGATTTAACAATTTGGTACAAATTTAAACTATTCAGTTGAAAATTACCTTTTTTATTAAAAATTCATATTTTTCGTTTAAATTTAACTATTTGGTCAAACATTAAACTATTTTTATAAAAATTCATATTTTTAGTAAAAAATCAAGTTTTTTGTTCAAAAGTCATATTTTCGGTTTGAGAATTCAATCGTTTTGTAGATAATTCGTACTTTTGGCTTTGAAATTCAACAATGTTGTTGAAAATTGATGTATTTGCTGAAAGTTCGTGTTTTTTGGAAGAAAATTAATCTTCGCGCTGGAAAATTCATCTTTTTGGTTGAAAATTTAACTATTTGGTTACAAATTAATCTTTTTTAACAAAAAGCTACTTTCAACTACTTGGTATAAAGTTGAACTAGTTTGTTAAAAATTCATATATTTTCAAGATTCACCTCTTTGATTTCAAATTCAAGTTTTTGGTTGAAAATATGTTGTTTTTTTGTTAATAAAATTTTTTTTTTTTTTATCTAAAAATTTTCAAAAGGTATGACGTTAATCGTTGAAGAATTTACTGAGATGCCCACGATTTACTACCACGAATCTTAATATTGTTTATCGTTTTTTCTCAGATATAATGTACACCAATCTTAGGAATAGAAAACCCCCGATACGTCAGTTTGTGTAAATATTTTGATGCTCAAAAGTGCAAATAGAAACGTAGTTAAACAGCTGCATTTTAAATTGTTGAACTGGGAGACAACCATCGACCCGAGAAGAAAATATGTTTCTTGAAGATGATAGATGAATAATTGTATAATGTATAATGTAATTGTATAATAAAATTGTACCTATATATTTCGTAGCAACTTTATAAGTACATGCGTACTTGAATTACGTTTGTAGATGCGAGTCTTGTAATTCTACTCGGTAGATGTTGCAACACGTTGAAGCAAAACGATCGCACGTCGTACATGTCTTTATAAGGGCACTTATGCGTCGTCGAATGCAGTAAGGAAATCATTTTTCCGACGTTCTAGAAATCGCCTTTTTTCTTACAGGGTGTCTACTCAAATTCTGAAAAAAAATCCCTGACAATTCCAGATTTTTTCCAGATGCTTATAGATGTCAGGTCTCACAGTCCTTATGGGATACAATATAGGGACCTAGGGGTCGACCACTCCGATATTCCTGGTATACTCACGAAATATTCCCATATATTCTTTTAATATTCCCAGATATTCTTGATATTCCCAAATATTCTTTATATTCCCAAATATTCTTGATATTCTTAAAATTCCAAAATATTCTTCAAATTCAAAAAATATTCTTGATACTCTTCATATTCCCAAATATTCTTGATATTCTTCATATTCCCAAATATTCTTGATATTCTTCATATTCCCAAACATTCATGATATTCTTGATATTCTTCAAATTCCCAAATATTCTTCATATTCCCAAATATT
>CAKNYM010051936.1:95274-105385 GCA_932195095.1 Andricus curvator | reverse complement strand
TAAATCGATTGACCTATAATATTAATACATTTTATTAAAGATTAAGGTAACTATGGTAATCCATAATATTTGAAAACACGGTTTTTTATACTAAAACTTTTTCATTAGCATAATCCAAAGTTGATGCAAAAATATAAAAGATTCCTTTGGTTGAAAACGAATCGATTAATCTATGATATTATTACATTTTATTAAAGTGTCAGGAAGTTCTGGTAATTTATCTATTTTCAAAATCGGGTTTTCAAAGTAGAACTTTTTTCATTAACATAATTCAAAGTTGATGCAAGAACAGAAAAGATATGTTGATTCGAGAGAAATCGATTGACCTATAATATTAATACATTTTATTGAAGAGTAAGGAAGCTATGGTAATGCATAATATTTGAAAATACGGTTTTTTATAGCAAAACTTTTTTCTTCAACATAATTCAAAGTTGATGCAAGAATATAAAAGATTCTTTGGTTCGAGACGAATCGATTGACCTAAATATTAATATATTTTATTAAAGATTATGGAAGTTGTGGTATTTTATATATTTTTAAAATCGATTTTTATAGTAAAAATTTTCTCATTCTCGTAATTTAAAGTTGATGCGAGAATAGAAAAGTTGTGTTGATTCAAGACGAATCGATTGACCTATAACATTGATACATTTTATTGAAGAGTAAGAAAGCTATAGTAATGCATAATGTTTGAAAATACGGTTTTTGTAGTAAAACTTTTTTCATTAGCGTAATTCAAAGTTGATGCAAGATTATAAAAGATTCTTCGGTTCGAGACGAATCGATTGACCTATAATATTATTACATTTTATTAAAGAGTCAGGAAGTTATGGTATTTTATCTATTTTGAAAATCGGTTTTTTATAGTAAAACTTTTTTCATTAACATAATTCAAAGTTGATGCAAGAACAGAAAAGATGTGTTGATTCGCGAGGAATCGATTGACCTATAACATTGATACACTTTATTGAAAAGTAAGGAAGCTATGGTAATGCATAATATTTGAAAACACGGTTTTTTATAGTAAAACTTTTTTCATTGGCATAATTCAAAGTTGATGCAAGAATATAAAAGATTCCTTGGTTCGAGGCAAATCGATTGATCTATAATATTGATACACTTTATTGAAAATTAAGGAAGTTATGCTCATTTATAATATTTGAATCATCTGTTTCAAACAGAAAAACTTTTATCATAGACGTGATTCAAAGTTGACGCATGAATAGAAAAGACTTTTTGATGATAAATTTTGGAACACAATAATTCTGACAATTTTTTAAAGAAATCATAAAGCTGGGAAAGGGATAGGGTGCGACAGAACTTTTCCCTTCCCTTTTCCAGCTCGAAAAATTATCATTAAGAATACAAAATTAGATTTGTTTGATTTGTCTTCGTATTTAAAGATTTTTTTGTATTATTTTGTAATTTTGTATTTTTTGTAAATTTCTATTTTTAAATTGATCAAAATGAAGACTTTGGTTGGTCTATTATTGAAAAAAATAACTAATGCTTCCTCTATGAGGAAGCAAATACATTTGCTAACAGGAAGCAAAGTGGTCGTGAAATGAGCACCATATAATTATAAATAGAAACAAAGTGAAAACACTCGAGATCGAATTCACAGCTAGTTTTTTAAGATTATCGGTGAATTTTTGACGGTGGAGGCCAGCTTTCAATCTAAAAGCGATAAATGCACACATCCTTTTAAATATGAATTACCAGTTTTTTTGTTTTAATCTAACAGTTTCTTAAATATTGACATAAAATCAAGCCTAAACTCGTTTTTGAATGGTTGTTCAGTCAGCTGTCAAGTTTCATTGAAATCGGTTGAGAATTGCGCCGACAATTGACAAAAGGTCCAAAATACATGATTAATCCAGATAAGGATTATTAGAAGCATTTTTTTAGGCTTGGCGACGATTCGCTACCGCGAATCTTGAACCTTAAAGGAAAAAAACTTCGAAATTATATATTTATTCGAAATGTTTATTTGCATAAAAATTACTTTTCTGCTAACTAAAATTTCGATGCAAGCGATACACTCGTGTATCATCAATCGTTTAATATTTGCTTGATAGTCTATCATCTTTTCCTGTTGGAACTTGCACGTAATTTCCAGGCATTTATCTCTGATTCTTCGTCGACAAGTCACGTTTGTATTTAACGTGTTACACGTTTCGTCTCGTAACGAAATTTGTATTTTGAGCATACGACAATTCACCAAATCGATAAGAAAGAGATAGTCTTGCAGAAGCGTGAGTCAAGGACATTTATCCGTTTGTTTTTGCTATCACGTTCACACGTTTCTCTTGAACTTATGAATTGCGTAAAAAATTATCTTCTTACGGAAAATTCTGAACTGATCCAGATATATTTGAGCACTGTTGATGAATTTAATTCCGAGTAAAATTAACTTCCTCGAGATCGCCTTAGCGGACCTCGTAAACAGAACAGTTACCCAATTGCTTGACCGTTCCGTTCATTGGGCTAGCTGGGGCAGAAATATTGATTCACAATTATTAGAACACAACACTCTTTTTATCTTTTTAAAACTTTATATTTATTTATTTGTATTCATGCATGTGTTTTAAAAAATTACAAATTAAAAGCTGTGCGCGGCAACCCTATGCACAATATTGCGCGTCGGATTGCCGCACGCAGCTTTTAATTCTTAATTTCTTAACAAATGAATAATAAATATGAATGTGTAAAAAGATCAAGGGTGTTGAGTTTTATGGGAAATTGTGCAAAAGCATGAAAATATGCTGTAGCCGACCTCGTGAACGGAATGGTTACGCAATTGCGTGACCGTAAAGTGACCGTTCCGTTTACTGTATCCGCTAGGGCATATTTTCATCCTTTTCATATTTTTCCACAGCTTTCTAGACAGGCCTCACAATCCCTATGGAATTAAATATAGGGACCAAAGGGTACTTTTTTCGCACTCAAAAAAAAAATTGAAGATAAGTTCATAAAACTTCAAAACAATTCAAGTTAAATTCCAAAGAAATCAAATGAATTGGAAACAATTTTAAAATATGAAAAAACCTCATTGAATTCAGTCAATTTGAAATAAGCTTAGAAAAATGTAAGGGAGCTCAAAAGAATTTCATGAAATGCCTAAGAATTCAAGATGAAGTTAAAAGACTTTGGGATCAATTAAATAAAAACTTTAACAAATTGAAAAAATCCATTGAATTAAATAGAATTGAGTGAATTTAGAAGAATGCAAGTGAATTAAAAAAAATAAAGAGAATTCCAAAGAATGTAAAAGAATTCATGGTGAATTAAAAAAAAATTTCAAATCTTTGAAATTATACTAATTGATAACCAAAGGAATGACTAATGACTACAAAAAAATTCAAGTTAAACTCAAAAGAATTCAAATGAATTGTAAAAAGTTCTACAAATCGAAAAAAATTCCATTGATTACAATCAAATTTGAGTGAATATAGAGGAATTAAAGGGAAATGAGAAGAATTCGATGAAATTCATAAAAAATCAAACTGAATTAAAAAAAAAAGTGAATTTAAAATAATTCAAAAATATGAAAAAATAAATTGAATTGAGTAAGTTTGAAACTTGAAATTAGTTTAGAAAAATTAAAGATAATTTAAAAGAGTTTGATTAAATGCCTAAGAATTTAACGTGAGTTTTAAAGACTTCAAGATGAATTAAACATAAACTTTTTAAAAATCCATTTGAGTGAATTTAGAAAAATTCAAAAGAATTCAGAACAATTAGCAAGAATTCAGGGATAATTCCAAATGAATTGCAAAAAATATTTGAAAATGTCTTCAAATTTTTGAAACCCTACTTAATTCCTCACTTTTTCTGAATAAATTCTTTGATGAAATCCATTAAGATATATTAAAATCCTTTAAAAATATTAAAACCCTTGGAAATCCCTTGACATTGTTTCAATCTATTGAAAATACCTTGGAATCTTTTGAAATACGTTAAAATATTTCAAATCCTTTGAAATCCCTTGAAACTTTTTGAAGCTTTTGAAAATGCCTGCGAATCTTTTAAAATACCCTAAAATATTTCAAATCCTTTGAAATCCTTTTAAATTACTGAAATCAATTAAACATTTCTTTGTAATTTTTTTAAATAACCTAAAATATTTCAAATTCCTTAAAATCTTTTTAAATCCCTTGAAACGTTTCTAATATCTTGAAAATGCCAAGGAATTTAAAAAAATACCCTAAAATATTTCAAATCCTTTGATGATTTTATCAATTGATCCTCAGGACCAATTAAATAAAAACTTTTAGAAAATCCATTGAATTAAGTAAAATTGAGCACATTTAGAAGAATTCAAATTAATTGAAAATTTTAAAAAAATCCATTGAATTTAAAAGAATTCATGATAAATTAATAAGAATTCAGGGTGAATTCCAAAAACTAATTTCAAATCTCTTCAAAGCAATGAAACCCTACCAAACACCTCACTTCTCGTAAGTAAATTCTTTAAAATCCACTAAAATATTATAAAATTCCATGGCATTCTCTGAAATCTGATGATATTTCCTTAAATCCTGGAAAATGTATTAAAATACCTTGAGGGCTTTAAAAAACCCTTACAATCATTGAAATCCTCGGAAACCTTATAAAATCTCGTTAAATATTTAAAAATATCTTAAAACCTTATAGGTCCTGTAAAATCGTTCCAAATCTTTCGAAATTTTAGATTCTTTATCCTAAGTAATTTCGCGCTTTGAAATCCCTTCAAATTAATAAAACTAATGAAACAATTCCTTGGAAACTTTTAAAATTTCCTAAAATATTTAAAATCCTTTGGAATTATTTGAAATCCCTTGAAACTTTTAAAAGCTCTTGAAAATTCCTGAGAATTTTTAAAAATACCCTAAAATCTTTAAAATCCCTTCAGATTATTGAAATCTATTAAAAACTTCTCGGAACCTTTAAAAATACCCTGAAATATTTCAAAAAAATGCAAGACAATTCAGAAATAGGTATCGACCTAAATTGAATAGTAATTAACTCATGAGTTATTTATTTAAAGAAAAGTGACTATTATTTTTAAAAAGTAAGTAAAAAGTGATTTTAGAAAAAAAGTGACTAATAGTGACTGTATGGCAGTCCTGATTATTTTTACAGTTACTTCCTACAGAAATTCCCTAATTTTTGCTATTTTTCAAAATGCCTGACTCTTGGAAGCTTCGATCTGATTGGGAGTCTTTTCTACGATGTATACGATACTTTGCAAATATACAATAATTAATCATTATTTTAATAATTTTCCTAAAAATATCACTACATTTAACGAATTGGCTCCGGTCGTTCACAGAATCAAAAAGAATGTATTAAAAATAAGTCTTTCCTATGTTACTTTGCAAATTTACAATAATTGTTAATTATTTAAACAATTTTCATAAACATATTCAGAGTTTGGCTGTTTTTCAACGAATAGGCTCAACTTGTTTACGAATTCAACTAAGAATATCTTTCCGATGACTGTTAACTATGTTGCTTTGTAAATTTACAATAATTTTCAATTATTTAAACAATTTCAATTAAAAAACTGAGATTTTGGCTATTTTGTAACGAATAGGCTCCATTTTTAATAGAATTAAGTAAGAATATCTTTCCAGTGACTTTTTGCTATAATGCTCTGCAAATTTCAAAGAATGAATCATTATTTAAACAATTTTGATAAACAAATCAAGAGTTTGGCTATTTTTTAAAGAATAGGCTCAATTTGTTTGCGGAATTAATAAAGAATGTTTTTTAAATACCTATTTCCTATGATACTTTAAAAATTTATAATAATTATCAATTATTTAAACAATTTTCATAGACACATTCAGAACAATTTGTTTACGGAGTCAACAGATTGTCTTTCCGATGACTCTTTACTATGTTTTGTAAATTGACAACAATTATTAATTATTTAAACAATTTCGATTACAAAATTTAGAGTTTGGCTATTTTTCAACGAATAGGCTCAATTTTTTTTCAATTTAGATGAGAATATCTTTCCGGTGACATTTTTCTATAGTGCTCTGCAAATTTCAAAGAATTAATTATTATTTAAACAATGTTGATAAACAAATTAAGAGTTTGACCATTTTTCAACGAGTAGACTCAATTTGTTTACGGAATCAATAAAAAATGTTTTTCGGATAACTCTTTCCTATTTATATTCAGTACTTTGAAAATTTACAATAATTATTAATTATTTAAACATGTTTATCAAAATATCCAGAGTTTAGCTATTTTTCAAGGAATAGGCACAATTTGTTTACGGAGTCCATTAAGTATGTCTTTCCGAAGACTCTTTTTCTATGTTTCTTTACAAATTCAGATTTTGGCTATTTTCAACGAATAGGCTAAATTTTTTTATAGAATTAACCAAGAATATCTTTCCGATTACTTTTTTTTCTATAATGCTATGCAAAGTCTTTCTGATGACTCTTTTTTATGTTGCTTTGTAAATTTATAAGAATCTATAATAATTTAAACAATTTTCATTGAAAAATTTAGAGTTTGGCTATTTTTTAACAAATAGGCTACACTTTTTTAACAGAATTAACTAAGAATATCATTCCGATGACTTTTTTGTATGACGCTTTGCAAATTTCCAAGAATTATTAATTACTTAAACAATTTTCATAAACAAATTGTGAGCTCGGCCTTTTCTCAACGAATAGGATAAATTAGTTCAGGGTATCAAGAAAGAATGTGAATCGAATAACCATTTTCTACGATACTTTGCAAATATACAATAATTATTTCAACAATTTTCATAAACATATTCAGATTTTGGCTATTTTTCAAAGAATAGGCACAATTTTTTTACGGAGTCAACTAAGAATATCTTTTCGATGACTCTTTTCTATGTTGCTTTGTAAATTTACAATAATTTTTAACAATTTAAACAATTTTCATACAAAATTCAGAATTTGGCTATTTTTAAACAAATAGGCTCAATTTTTTTGCAGAATTAACGAAGAATATCTTTCCGATGACTTTTTCTATGATGCTTTGCGAATTTACAATAATTATTAATTATTTCAACAAATTAAGAGTTCAGCCATTTTTGAATGAATGGGCTCAGTTTGTTTACGGGATCACCAAAAATATATTTCCAATAACTCTTTTCTACTGTACTTTGCAAATTTACAATAATTACTATTTATTCAAACAATTTTTATAAACATATTCAGAGTTTGGCTGTTTTTCAAGGAGCAGGCTCAATTTCAAAAGAATTAAATAAGAATATATTTCAGATGCCTTTTTTCTGTATTGTTTTGCAAATTTACAAGATTTATTAATTATATGAACAATTTTCATTAAAAAATTAAGAGTTTGGCTATTTCTGAAAGAATAGGCCCAATTTGTTTCCAGAATGAACAAAGAATGTATTGTCAATAACTATTTTCTACGATACTTTGCACATTTTAAATAATTATTATATTATTATATGCCAACAGCCATACCACGCTGAAAAAACCAGTTCTCGTCAGATCACTGAAGTTAAGCAGCGTTGGGCGCGGTTAGCACTTGGATGGGTGACCATTCGAGAAAACTGAGTGCTGTTGGCACATCGTGGGTGTGGTGAGCCCACACTTGTAGTTATTTACTACAAGTTATCAACCTAGAAACACTACCCGAATCGGGTAGTGTCACGCATACCCCGAAAGGGAAATGGCTTAATGGTATACATTAATTATTTAAACAATGTTTATAAGCATATTCAGAGTTTGGGCATTTGTCAAGGAATAGACAAAATTTGTTTCCGGAGTCAACTAAGATTGTCTTTCCGATGCTCTTTTCTATGTTGTTTTGTAAATTTACAAGAATTATTAATTATTTAAACAAATTTGATGAAAAAATAAAAATTTGGCTATTTTTCAACGAATAGGGTGAATTTTTTACAGAATTAACTAAAAATATCGTTCCGATGACTTCTTTCTATTATGCTCTTCAAATTTCCAAGATTTATTAATTATTTAAAATATTTTCGTGAGCAAATTAAGAGTTTGGCAATTTATCGAAGAAACCCTGCCGTCCAACCTCCTGCTCGACATTAATTGAAACCTAGGTTAAAAGGCAGCGAATACACAACTCGGTCGTATACGTCGCAGATGGTCATCCATCCGAGTGCTATGCACGCTCGAAATGGCTTGACATCTGGACTCTTCTCGAGTCGAGATCATTTACTGTGTATTTCTATCAAAATTTGTACGCGCCGACATTTTATAGGTTTTTTTCCGAAGTTGCATGAAAATGTTTAGAGTTGAACAATTATTTATTCTGCATCGTGAGAGGGTATCCACGCGAAGCCGTGTACAAATCAAAATTATTGAAGTAAAAATTAATGTAATGGTATTTTATTGAACTTCATTTCCAAATAAAATAATTACATGTAAATAAATTGGTCGCGAGCGGAGCGCGCGTATGAGCCTCTAGTTTTTTTTAAAGTTCCATTATGGGCTGAAAATAGGGTACCATAGGGACCAAATCTTGAAAATAGGGTACTTTAGGGACCGTAACTGTATATAGGGTACAATAGGGAATATAGGGACCCGTCTGTGAGGTCTGAGAATTCAACACTCTTTATCTTTTTAAACATTTATAATTATTTTATGTATTCATGTGTTAAAAAATTACAAATTAAAAGCTGTGTGCGGCAACCCGACGAACAATTAAATATTGCACGTCGGGTTGCCGCACACAGCTTTTAATTCTTAATTTTTTAACAAATCAATAATCAATACAAATAAATAAATACGAATGTGTAAAAAGATAAAGAGTCTGGAGCTCTATGTGAAATTGTGAATAAATGTGGAAAAGTATGAAAATATGTCCTAGGGGGTCACTTGTCGCATAAAATTACAAACAAAGTCCGATGGAATTTCGAAAAAGTCCACAGTTACACCAATTTTTTAAAGATAATGCAAAAAATAGTGTCCGACACTGAATTAATTGAATAATAATTTTTTGGTTTTGAATGTAGAGTAGGGGAGACCACCCTTCAGTACAGAATGATCCCACAATAGATAATCATTAATTATAAGCACTATAAGTAAAATAATCAATTATAATTTTAATATATTAACACATATCGTGACTTACTTACTAATTATATTAAATTATTATTTCATATACATTCGTAATTTAAGTTAATGATTATCTACTGTAGGATCATTATCTAATGTAGGGTGGTCTCCCCTACATAATTCTTTTTGATTTTAAATATTTTTTGTACAATTCAAATGAACTTTAAAGTTAAAACTCTTTTTCAACAATAGTCATTCAGTTATAATTACTTATAATTACTGAATGTAGAATTTGAATATATTTATTATAAATTTTTTAGTAAGTCTGACTTTACAGCCTCTCAAAGCAGGAAAAGTTGGGTTATTTTTCACGATAACAAGCAATAATTCTTTTAAATAACATTAATGTGGATACAATATTAAATTCAATATGAAACGCTTTAAATTCCTAAGATTCCAAGTCGAAGTATAGTGCATTTTCTAGAAATAAGTTGAATTTTCAACCAAAAAAGACGAATTTTTAAGAAAATAATTGATTCTTCACGCTATAAAGAAGTCGAATGTTTTAGAAAACATTTGAATTCTACACCCAAAAGATTACTTTTTCATCAAATAGTTGAATTTGAAAAAAAAAAATTTTTAACAAAACAGTGGCCTTTAAAACCAAATTTTCAACCAAAGCGATGAACCTTCAAAGAATTTAAAATGATGAATCTTCATCTGGAATAACTAAATTTTCAGTTGAAAAATTAATTTTCGAACTAAGAGGTGAATTTCCAACTGAAATAATGAATCTTCAATGAAAAAATTATTTTTTTGATAAAATGGTTGAACCTTTAACCATGTAGTTCAATTTTCAAAGAAAAAAGGTGAATTTTCAACGAATAATGTAATAGTAGATATATCAACCAAAAAATATTTCAATTTAAAATAAAAAAAACAGTTCCAATTTATCAAAGAAAGATGAAATTTCTACTAAAATAGATGGATTTTTAAACTAAAAAATACGAATTTTCAACAAAATGGCTGAAATTTCAGCCAAGAAAGATTTTAGTTGAATTTTCAACACAAAAATATGA
>CAKNYM010051936.1:0-85484 GCA_932195095.1 Andricus curvator | reverse complement strand
GGGTGGGGGGAGCTGGACAAGGGAATTTTACACTCATGGGTGATTTTTGGGGCTGAGGTAAGCTGGACAGAAAGATTTGACACTCAGAGGTTATTTCTGGGGCTGGATTGAACTGGACAAGGTGATTTTACCTTTAGGGGTTATCAGGGTAGCCCAAAAAAATTATTTTTCTGATTTTTTAAAGTCTCACCCCCTCATTTTGTGTCTTTTTGTGAAAAAAAATTTTCCTAATTTTTTTTAGATTTAAAAAAAATGTTTAGAGTTAGGGCACGGCCTTTAAAGTACCCCAAAGTGTTAAAAATTCAGTAAGTCCTTGAATTTTAAGGAGAATCGTAAAAACTTTACAACAATGATGTCAAACTACCATGTGAGCAGTATGAAGCCTGAAAAAAATTTTGAAAGATTTAATTTACCTCCAACTTTGCCAAACTTACCCCTGAAGACACTAAAAAGTAATTTTTAAGTGTCTTTTCTAAATTTTATGAAAGTAAAATGAAAATTTAAGTGGAAAATTATATAAAAATTTTCAGTATATAAATATGAAAAATAGTGCTCCTAAAATACACATTGTTCCCCTTTACACCCTTAATAATCCATAAAAAATTACATTTTCTGTCTTTAAAACTTTTTCTTTCAATATAAAGAAATTTATATTCAATATTTTTAATTATCAGTTTTAAAGAAAGAAAATGTAATTTTTTATGGATTATTAAGGGTGAAAAGGAGGGAAATGTTTATTTTAAGGGCAATATTTTTCATGTTTGTATAATACAATTTTTTATATAATTTGCCACTTAAATTTTCATGTTACTTTCATAAAATTCAGAAAAGACACTTAAAAATTACTTTTTAGTGTCTTAAGGGGTGAGTTTTGGCAAAGTTTGGGGAAAATTAAATTTAAAAAAATTTGTCAGGCTTTGTACTGCTCACATGGTAGCTTTACATCATCGTTGTAAAGTTTTTACGATTCTTCTTAAAATTCAAGGACTTACTGAATTTTTAACACTTGGGGGTACTTTAAAGGCCGTGCCCTACCTCTAAACATTGTTTTAAAAATATCCAGAAATTATGAAATTTTTTTCACCAAAAGACACAAAATGAGGGGGTGAGAGTTTAAAAAATCAGAAAAACCATTTTTTTGGACCACCCTAGGGGTTATTTTTGGGCTTGGGGAAAGCTGGAAAAGATGGCCAATTTTAGGTGAACCTAGGGCGAGCTGCGACCTTAATCCGCCTCTGTACTTAAGTAAATAGTTTAATTTTGAAAATTAAATAATTTAGTATATTAGCGATGGAGTCTTCTCAATTTGTAGATTTTTAAAAACTAGAAAGCTTCAGCTTAAAAACGTTTGATTATAATTTCCTGTGTCCAAGAGTTACTAAATACTTTGAACTCTTTAAAAAAAAAATTACCTCCAAATTTACGGACACGAGCCTATCTTAATTTTCGTCAATGAGTGAATTGATCCACGTCTAAAATATTTCTTTCTAAAATTGTAAACTCACCAACATGCATTATTTTTAAATGAGACTAATTTATAGTTAAATGCATTTCGAGCTTGAATTACCTGAACTTAAAAATTTGGTTAATTTCAAGGTTTTTTCAATTTGGAATAATTTCTAGGTTCTAATTTTTTTTTGTAATTTTAACTTCTCAGTAAGTCGAAAAATTTCAATTCTCTGTCGTACAATCCAAAGCTTAGGAAATAAATAATAGACGAATAAAAAATATTTTAAATTATTTTTTCTATTATAGTAGCTTTTGGGGAATATTTTTCTGTACATATTTCTGTACTCGAGATGGTAAGTGTTATTTCAGCCAATCAGTGAAGAATTTCAAAAATATTTTTAAACGGAAAACAAAGAAATAGTGGCATTAGTGGCATGTTTTCAAAATTGTGGCAAAATAGTAGGAAAATAGTGACATATCTAAAAAAGTGTCAAATAGTGTCAATAGTGGCGCGTGTCCGAGCTCTGCAAAGATTTCAAGATTTCACAAGGATTACAATGATTTCATAAATATTTTAAATATTTAAAAAGATTTCACGAAGATTTCAAAGATTTCACAAAGATTTTAACATTTGGCCATCTGGTGCCAAAAATCAGGACTAGAAAGAATGAGAAGAATTTTAAAGATGCATTTTAATTTTGGCATAAAAGTGTTCTTATGAATGTTTAGTGGAGTTTAAAACAGCTATTGAATAGGGAAAATAAGTCTTTATCGAAAACGAAGTGTTTCAGGTGGCATTGAAATACGAATTCTAACCTAACTTTTAGGTTATATTTTTTATATAGTAAATATTTCATGTATAAATTAACAAAAATTTACTTCAAATTCACGCTTGTTTCCAGATAAGTTCATTGAAGTTCATAATGTGTTCAAATATACAATATATTGTTTTATATATATATATATATATATATATATATATATATATATATTTTTTTTTTTCAAACATTTTCTTGAGATTGAAATTCCATACATTCACTTTTATTATGCAATAATTGCTTTAAACTCCACAGAACAATCGTAAAAACAATTTTATGCACAAATTAAAATGCATATTTAATATTCTACCATGGTGTCTAGCGTTTCTTTAAACAAAAATTCCAGGACTTTTCCAGGTTTTCCAGGACAAAAAAAATACATTTTCCAGGTACTTTTTAACAGTAAAAAAAATACTTTCCACGAAACATAGTAGAAATTGTAGGTCCAGTGGAACTGAAAAAGTGTCATATGCGAAATTTTTCATATTCTCCTAAAACCTGATTTTATACAAAAAAAACGTTTTTTTTTGGGCATCGTTCATTTTTAAAATTCAACATTTTTTGCTGTTTATAATATAAAGGCGAGTTCAACACCGTGTGTAATGAGATTTTTTTTAGAATTGATTGAAATTTGACTGAGTTATTGAATTTTAAGCTAATTTACGTTTATTTTCAATAAAATAATAAAATTGTCATCAAATAAGTTAATTTTTTAACCAAATTGTTGAGTTTTCAACCTACAAAGATGAATTTTCAAATAAATAATCGAAATTTAAACAGAAAAGATTAAACTTCAACCAAAAACAGTTTCATTTCCAACGAAATAATTGAATTTTTTAAAAGACAGTTTAATTCTTAACAAAAAAAGATGAATTTTAAATCCAAAAAAGACGAATTTTCTGTCGAAATGGACGAATGTTCAACAAAACAGTTAAAATTTCAACCAAAATGGATGATTTTTTAACAAAATACTTGAAATTATAAAAATGAATTTCCAACCAGATAGTCTTGTTTTGAAAAAAAAAATTAAACTTTAACCAAAAATAGTTGAATTTTCAAAACGAAAATTGGAATTTTCGACAAAAAGACGAATTCTGAACGAAAAATTAAATAGTTGGTATTTCAACAACAACAAAAAAACGAATTTTCAACAAAATAGTTAAATTTTCAACCAGAGTTGAATTTTCGAAAAAAATGAATAAATTTAAAAAAAATAGTTCAATTTTTAACCAAATAGTTTAACTTTTAACGAATTTTCAACAAATAAAATTAATTTTCTACCAAAAAAGACAAATTTTCAACAAAATACATCAATTTGCAAACAAATAATTTAATTTTCAGTAAAAATTTTTTTAAGTAAACAGGTGAACTTAGAACCAGAGATGAATAATATAGATTTTTTTAGCCAAGACAGGAAAAAATGTCAAAGAAATTGTTGAACATTCAAGTAAAAGACAGCATTTTCAACAAAAAAAGTTAATTTTTAACCAAAAAATTGCAGTTTTAAACAAAAGAGAGAAAATTTCCACCAACAGGATTAGTTTTCTACCAATCAAGACCAATTTTTGACTTAAAAAGATTAATTTTCAGCAAAAAAAATTGAAAAGTTACATTTGTAGGTTAAAAAATTAATTTTAAATGAAAAAAAGAATTTTCAGCAAAATATTTAAATTTTCAATAAAAAATATCAACCCTCAAACAAATTTTTAACAAAGTGGTTCAAGTTTAACCTAAGTAATTGAATTTTCAATTTAAAAATATCCATTTTCAGCCAAAAATGAAATAGTTATACTTTTAGATAAAAAAATTATTTTTTAACCAAAAAAAGGCATTTTTAACCAAAAAGATCAATTTTCAACAATGACAAAATTATTTTTTAATTAAGTGTTTCAACCTTCATCCAAATAATTGAATTTTCTACCAAAAAATATGAATTCTCAACGAATAATGTAATAGCAGATATTTCAAATAAAAAGTATGAACTTTTAATGAAAATTGTTGAATTTGCAACCAAATAATAAAATTCTTCGCTAAAATTATAGTCGTCAGAATGAAGCAACTGCAAGAGAAGAAATAAAAATAAAAGGCAAATAAATTACTAACAAGAACATTCTATCAGGTTAGTCCCAAACTTCGTTTTCAAAATTGGTATGAATATAAAAAGTTTATTTAATAATAAAGAATTTGTTGGAAAATAAACATTATTTCAATCGAAGACTATTAATTATTATTGTTTTTTTTTAATATAACCGTGAGGTGTATTTAAAAGTTAAAAGATTTGCCTACATTCTTAGGCAAAGAGAATTTTTATATTTTTTTTTTAATTTGGACTCATCTCTAACTTTACCCCGACCAACTTTTTATTTGCTCTAACCATTAATATTCAAATACCATTTAGATTTTAGCTTCGTAATTTTCACCGTGATAAAATAAACAATCTCTTGTTTAAAAGGTGATCTTTTTTCGTTCAGCAGAGAAAAAGTTTTAAAAAAATTTCAGAACCATGAGCAAAATTCAAGGACTTTTCCACGTTTTTCCAGGTAAAAACGAATTCAAGGACTTTTCCAGGTTTTCAAAGATTTCTAGGACACTAGACACCCTGACTTCTAACTACTCTTTCCTAGTTCGGACTTTTGGCACCAGAGGGCGTATCGCAGTTTAACCATTCCCGATATCCCAATATAAAAAAAAATCAGTAGCAAGATTTCTTCTAAACGAAATGGAAAATCCCAAGTTTTCAAGGTTAAACAAATTCAAGAATTCCAGGTTTCCCAGGTCGCTGAAAACCCTGATTGAATACCAACAATTAGTAAGTCTCTTATAATCTGCTTACCTGTCTCTAGGAGAATCGTGATTTGGTGGAGCGTAAAATGCCTCGACTGCAGCGACCAAACGATCACTAGGTGGAGCTGGAGGAGGCAACCTGATAGCATCTGGATCGAGTGGTCTGTACTCTCCGTCTTCTAATTTGATCAAAGGTACCATCAGACCAGCAGGTAATTCAAAATAGGGCATGCTGGGCAACAGGTCCTCCACAGACGGTTCATGGATCAGAGGTGGAGGTCCAAAACCAGGTGGTGGTTTAGAAAAGTCTGGTAGAGGTACAGTTGTAAACGGAGGAGGATCTGTAGCTGATGGAGCTCCCCATCCTGGTGGAGGTTGTGTAAAATTCAAGTCTCCACTTATCGGTGCAGCTCCAGGAAGACTAGGCGGAGCTATACTTGGTGGATTCTGAATTCAAAATTCAAGAAAAGTATAAACGGTTGAAGTAGATAAGTAAGATAAGCTCATTACAGAGTTGCTACAAAATATCAATTCCGAAATTCCCTTGTCTCTGACTAATTTTTCATTTTCGCTGACCATTCTAACTTTTTATTTTAAATATAAAAACAACCTTACACCTAGGAGGTTAATAATGTTAAAGCCAAAAAAAGGTTTGTTTTGAAATTTATTTTAAAGACTTTTAGTGACAACATTAATACAGAATTTTATAAGGGGTCATCCACAAATTACGTAAGATGATATGGGGGGAGGTTTGTTGAAATTTTACTTTTTCTTATGAAGGTGAGGGCGGGGGACAGAATAATTGGAAGATTTTACGTGAGAAACATTTTGTCTAAACAAATAGTTGATTTTTCAACCAAACAGTTGAATTTTTAACCAAGAAAATTAATTTTCTACCAATAAAGAGCAATTTTCAACAAAATACGTGAAGCTTCAACTAAAAATGAATTTTCAAAAAAATAGTTAAATTTTGAACCAACGAGATGAATTTTCAAAATACATGAATTTTTAACAAAACATATGAATCTTCAACCAAGAAAGATTTTTCAAAAATATTATTTTTAACCAAACAGTTGAATTTTAACCAAAAAGATTAATTTTCTACCCAAAAAGACAAATTTTGAACAAAAAACCTAACTTTCAACTAAAAGGGATAAATTATCAACCAAAAATAGAACAGTAGAATTTTCAAATGAAGAAATGAATTTTCAACCAAAAAGATGAAGGCTCAACTAAGAAGATTACTTTTCTACAAAAAAGACAAAGTTTCAAGAAAACACATAAATTATCGACAAAAAAGTTGAATTTTTAACTAAAAAGATAAATTTTCAACCTAAAATAGAATAGCTAAATTTTAAGTTTAAAAAATTAAATTTTTAACCAAATAAAATAAATTTTTAACCAAGAAGATTAAATTTATACAAACAAAAAAAAACGAATTTTTAACCAAATAGTGGAATTTTCAAACAAGGATAAATTTTCAACCGAAAATAGAATAGTTAAATTTTCAACCAAAGAAATTAATTTTCAACCCAAAAAATGAAGGTTCAACTAATGAGACTACTTTTTCTACAAAAAGACGAATTTTCGAGAAAATACATGAATTTTCAACCAAATAGTTGAATTTTTAAGTGAAAAAGTATACATTTTCAACCTAAAATAGAATAGTTAAAGTTTCAGATTAAACACTTAATTTTCAACCAAATAATATTATTTTTTAACAAAATTGTTAAATTTTGAACGAAAAAGATGAACTTTTAAAAAAGAATATCAAATTCCTACCAAAAAGACGAATTTTTAACCAAATAGTGGAATTTTCAAACTAACAAGCATAAATTTCCAACCGAAAACAGAATAGTTAAATTTTCAACCAAAGAAATTAATTTTCAACCAAAAAGATGAAGGTTCAACTAATGAGATTAATTTTCTACAAAAAAGACGAATTTTCAAGAAAATACATGAATTTTCAACCAAATAGTTGAATTTTTAAGTAAAAAAGTATACAGTTTCAACCTAAAATAGAATAGTTAAATTTTCAAATTAAAAACTTAATTTTCAACCAAATAAAATTATTTTTTAACAAAATTGTTAAATTTTCAACCAAAAAGATGAACTTTTAAACAAGAATATTAAAATTCCTACCAAAAAATACGAATTTTTTTACCGAATAGTGAAATTTTAAGACTAAAAAAGATAAATTTTCAACTAAAGAAATGAATTTTCAACTAAAAAGATAATTTTTCAACGAAGATGACTGATTTTCTTCCAATAAAGATGAATATTTAACCAAATATGTTCAATTATACAACTATTTAGTTGAAAATACATGAATTTTCAACAAAAAGTTAAATCTTAACCAAGAAAGACTTTTCAGTCAATAAAGAAAAAAATCTTCTAAAATGTTGGATTTCAAGCCAAAAAGAATTTTCTACAAAGCAGTTGAGTTTCAACCAAAAAATATGAATCTTTAACAAAAAAGTTTATTTCCAAAAAAATTGTTGAATTTCATAGTAAATATAAAACAAATTTTCTAAAAAAGATACATTTTCAAACCAAAGAAATGAATTTTCAGCCAAAAAGATGAAATTTCAACCAAAAATATTAAATTTATACCAAAAAACACGAATTTTCAACCAAATAGTGAACATTGCAACTATCAAAGATCAATTTTCAACAAAAACCGGAATAATTAAGTTTAAAAAAAAAGTTATTTCAATAATAAAAATAATAATGTACAACAAAATAGTAAAATTTTCAGCCAAAGAAATGAATTTTTAACCAAAAACATTAATTTTCTACCAAGAAACATGAATTTTAAACAAAATACATTAAATTATTCAACCAAATATTTGAATTTTTAACAATAAAAAAATGGATTTTCAACAAACAATGGAATAGTTCAATTTTCAGTTAAAAGAATTACCTTTCAATTTTTAAAAAAATTGAAGAATAGTTAAATTTTCAACAAAATAGTTTAATCTTCAACCAAGAAAGATTTTTCAGTCAATAAAGAAAAAAAATCTTCTAAAATGTTGGATTTCAAGCCAAAAAGAATTTTCTACAAAACAGTTGAGTTTCAACCAAAAAATATGAATCTTTAACAAAAAAGTGTATTTCCAAAAAAATGGTTGAATTTCAAACTCAATATAAAACAAATCTCCTAAAAAGGATACATTTTCAAACCAAAGAAATGGATTTTCAACCAAAAAGATGAAATTTCAACCAAAAATATTAAATTTCTACCAAAAAACACAAATTTTCTACCAAATAGTGAAATTTTCAACTATAAAAGATCAATTTTCAATAAAAAATGGAATAATTAAGTTTAAAGAAAAGTAAATTTTCAAAAATAAAAATAACAATTTTCAACAAAATAGTCAAATTTTCAACCAAAGAAATGAATTTTTAACCAAAAAGATTTATTTTTAACGAAGAACATTAATTTTCTACCAAGAAACATGGATTTTAAACAAATTACATTCAATGGTTCAACCAAATAGTTGAATTTTTAACAATAAAAAATGGATTTTTAACAAACAATAGAATAGTTACATTTTCAGTTAAAAGAATTACCTTTCAATTAAAAAAAAATGTCAGGATAATAGTTCAATTTTCAACCAAAGAAAAGAATATTCAATCAATAAAATAAATTTTCTATTAAAAAAGACGAATTTTTGACAAAATAAATTAATTTTCAACAAAATAATTGAATCCTCAACCAAAAAGATCAATTTTTAACCAGTTTCATTTTTCGCCAACCACAAGATGAATTCTTAACCAAATAAAATTATACGTTTGTAAGATTTACCTTTTATTAACAAAATTTATTTTCTAAATCTAATTTCATTAAGGTTCCACATTGATTTAATTATTAGAATTGATATGCATGGGCGGTTGAAAATTTTAGAAAAACGCCTTATCTAATTTGTGGATGACCCGTAAACTTCAACTTCAGTTTATCGAAAATTCCCTGACTCTTTCAGGTTTTCCCTAACCATTTTTATATTCCCTGACTTTCCAGCATTCTCTGACATGTAGCAACCCTGAATTAAATAAGAATTAGAATACAAATAATATCTATTAGTTCATTACCAATGCTGGAGGTGGTGGAGGTGGAGCATTAAGTTGCTGATCAATAGCAATTTTTTGTTGCTCTATTGTCTGAATCTGCCTCAAGGCATGATTTACAAACGCCTGATGCTGAGCCTGATAGTTATCAAATGTCTGTTTCGTCGTAGTTGTGATGGGAGTGATCGCACTTGCATGCAGTGCTACCAAACTAGCTTGGTACTCCGACCAGGAGGTGCTTGGTTTTTTCAATTTTTCAATGATCCCCTCGTCGAAATAATTATTCTTCGACTCCCAAAGACTCAGCAGTTTATTCAGCTTATTAACCTGCTCTTCAGAAGCTGCCAAGGAGGCGTTGCAAAACATAGGGACCACCACACTTTCCATTGCTTTGCGGAGATCCATCGACTTTTTTCTGGCGCTAAGGGAGATACGTAAGCTTCATTTTGGAAAGCGTTAGTAAAACAATATTTAATACACACATTTAAAGATAGGTTAATTTACGAAAGACATCAAAGAGACTATTACCTTCAAGGAAATCATTATTAAATTTAAAAAAAAGCGAACGAACTCACCAGTGATGGAGGACATCATTTACTAAGTAGACAATGTGCAACTTTTGGCTGAATGCTGATCCCTGAATTACTCTGAAATACAAATTTCTCATAAAAATATATATCGAAGTAAATTGATTTAGATATTCAGGATTCACAGTGATAATTTTTCATAATTATTGAAGTTATAAAAATTAAATTGAGGTGAGAAACTTCTTAAATCTGCTTTCGCCTCTTTGTTATACATCATTCGACAGCTTTTCGGGTTTTAAAAATATTTTCAAGCAAGAGGAATTGAAAATACTTTAATTCTTTAATATCCTTGATGAAATTTATCTCGTTTAATATCTTCGGTTCTCTTTTTTTACTTCAAATTTAAAAAAAAAAATGCCATTGGTTCAAAAGTTATGGCGAATTTTTATATATACAGTTTCTGTTAAGATAAACGTCCCAGTAATTGTGAAACAAATTTTCTTGCTTTTTATTTAATTTGGATTAATCAAAATTCCATTTGATGCTATAAAATGCTTAAAAAATGGATTTTATCATTAAATAAACTTTTAAATGTGTTACAAAATTATGAAAATGATAAATGAAATTTTTCGCGTTTTAGGTTTTTTGGCATTTTTTAATCGTTTTAAACAAGAGACGAATATTTTGAAAAAAAATTTCAGTTTCCACATATTGAAATTTTTCGAAAAAGGTGTGCATTTAACTCAATTTAAAAAATCTAGGTTTTTGCACACTTAAAAAAAATTCTAAATTAGGCAACAAAATATTGCTTACATTTCTAATTTTTTATTATTGTTCACTGGCAGAAACTATACATGTGAAAAATTCGCCATAATTGTTCAAGCAATGGGAAATTTTGTTCCCTCAGCCCAAACAATTCGATTAATTTAAGCATTTTCACTCCACCCTAGAGATTCTTTTTTACCGACTCGACTTCTGAGTGTTTTATCAGATTTGAAGACTTCAAAGATTTTAAAAGATTTTAAGGGATATCTAGAGATATCTAGAGATTTCAAAAGAGTTGAAGAGATTTCAAAGAGTTCACAGTTATTGAGATCATTTCCATTTTCATAAAAAGAAAATAATTAAAACTTGAAATTCTTTAAATTATGATTTGTTTTCTAAAAAAACTTAGTTTGCTTATGATAATATTATGGGTTTTAGTAGTTTCAATTTATAACAAAAGATTCGTTAATCCGCTGGAAAAAAATCGAAATAAATTCATACAGTTTTGCGAACGCGAATATATTGTAGATTTAACATTTTGAAAATATTTGAAAATAATAAAAATACAAAAATATTTCAGAATTCACCAAAATTTCCAAATATTTCAAGGGAAATCTAGAGACTTTCAGAGATTTCAAAAGACTTCAAGAGATTTCATAGATATTCAGGCCATTTTTATTTTTATAAACAAAAATAAAAACTATATCAGAACTTGAAATACTTCAAATTATGATTTGTTTCCTAAAATATTTAGGTCGCTTATTATAATTATGGTATTTTGTAGTTTTAATTTATAAGAAAGGATTTTTTAATCCACTATAAAATGTTTCTATTCGATTCATAATTTAACAAATCCGAGAATAAATTTTATTTATAATCGTTTTTACTTGTCAATAATAAATTATGAATGAAGCTATGCAAATACATTTTGAAGTAGAAACTTAGAATTTCGTGAATGTGAATATTGGAAATATTTTAAAATAATAAAAATGTCAAAAGATTGTTAAAAATGTGAAGAAACATTTTTTTTTAAATTTGCATCTTAAATAGAGCACACTTACAGGGAAATTTTATCATAAACTAGGAGACAGAGAAAAAAATATATCAAATATAAAAATACATACAGTATAAATATATATGAAATAAATATAAAGAGTGAACAAAACGGTTAATTAATTCAATTTAGATAAAAAAGGGGATTTTTACGAGAAAAAGGGATTGAAAGGGGATTTCATTTATTATTTAAAACTTTTTATATCATATGGCTATCTCGTAAACGGCAGAAAGTTCCCTCTAACAGTAGCGCCTTTTTATTGCAATTTTTCCACAAAATATATAGTAATTTTTGTGTTTAAAACCTTTTTTTAGCTAGCTTTGAGAAATTTGTAGTAAATCTCAAAACTTTCTACTGATAAAAATTAATAAGAAACAAATTCAAGAAGATTAAAAATATTGGAAAACTGATTAACAATAGAGTTGAAAAATGTTGATATTAAAAAACTTTTCAACGTTTTTTTATCAGTCGATAGAATTTGATTCCTTATTTTTGTCAATTTTTTTCCACTGCATTCTTCACAGTATAGAATTCTGAATTATTCAAAGTATTTTTCTAAGTACGCCAGAAAGAAATAATCTAAAAAAAAACACCAAAATGACTATTTGAAAAAGCTCCTATCTTTCTGTTTATGTTTCCTTAAGGCATACAAAATGTTATAATGCAAACACAATAGAAATTCAAAGAAAAATAGATAGACACGAAAATAACTTTATGAAGATAAGAATTTTGTCAAATATGCAGTAGTCTGCAACGTAGTATTTTAAAATACTACGTTTTTGCATTTTATTTTTGATGTCTATTTGTCTATTTTTCACTTGGAGTGACATAATTTTAAATTTAATTTAACAAACAATAATTTTTTAAACAAATTATTATTGTTTATAACTATCTTCATCTATATAATTGCCAGATAGTTGCGGTTTTTTTCTTAAATTTTTACCTTTTTGTCCACTTTTCACTTAGTGAGGAATTCTTTTTTGTTTAATTTTTAATTAATTTTAAATTTTCACTTAATTCATGCAAGTTAACAAAAATAGTTGTTTAAACAATTTATTATTGTTTATAATTATCTTCTCTTAGATAAGTCTTAGAAAGTTGCAGATTTTTCTAAAATGTTTAACTTTGCTTTGCCCTTTCAGCTATGAACAAATAATAAGTGAACCTCAAGAAGAATCATTTTTTAAATAGTATTGTAATGTTTTAAGTGAATTATTTTTGCTCTTTTACCAATGTTAAAAAAAATTAATTTAAACAAAAAAGCTATCTTACATAAGAGACAAAAACGAAGAATGGAATAATTAGGAGTAGGTGGGAGGACTAGATCTGTAAATGACTTTTGAAAGTTTTGTTTTAAATTGTTTAAACAATTATTTTTGTTAACTTAAATTAATTATTACTTCACTCTGATTGAAAATCAGACAAATCGTTGAAAATATCAGAAAAAACTGCAACTTTGTAGCATTATTCAAATTGTATATTATTAACAATAATAATTAATTGTTCAAACAATTAAGTTTGTTAACTTTAGTTGATTACTTACCTCACTCTAATTACGAATTGGACAAAGAGTGGAAAATTTGTGAAAAAACTGCAATTTTCTAGCATTATTCTAAGAAAATATTAACAATAATAATAAATTGTTTAAACAATTATGTTTGTTAGAATTAATTAACTATTACATCACTCTAATTCAAAATTCGACAAAAAATACAAATTTTTTGAAAAAACCGCGACTTTCTATCTCTGTTCGAGAAAATTGCTAAAAACAATAATACATTGTTTAAACAATTTATGTGAAGATCTAATTAGCAGTATAAAGTCGTATTTCATGTATTAGAAACAATTTGAATTTATAAAAACGCAAAAAAAATCATAATTAGTTCCAAAAACTCGCAAAAACCCATTTTCTCACTTATGGAGTTTTTTTGGGACCCTATAAAATATACGTATGGGGTTGATATTTGAAAAGTAATATTTTATTTGTATTCTATGGCTAAACTTGAAGAGAAATGGACCAAATTCAACTCGATACACCTAATATTGAGTTGTCTGAATACAATTTACGAAAAAGTCTTTTTTTCTTATGGGAAATACGTGTTAAACTTCATGGGTCTTGTAGGTATTTTGAAATCTAAGACAATTTTGTGACATCTTTGAAATTTTTGTGATGTCTTTTGAAATATTTGATACCTTTATGAAATCTTTTGAATCTTTGAAATATTTTTGATATAGGCCTCACAGTCCCTATGGGATAAAATATAGGGACTAAAGGGTCTTTTTGTCACGCTCATAGGGTACTTTTTCCGCGCTCAAAGGTTAACAAATTCAGGATAAATTCATAAGATTTCAAAACAATTCAATTTAAATTCAAAAGAATTGAAATTAATTCGAAACAATGTTTAAAATCATAAAAATTCCATTGATTCTCGTGAAATTGAAATAAAAGAGGAATTTAAGGTAAACGAAAAGAATTCGATTAAATTCATAAAAATTCAAGGCAAATTAAAAAAAATCAAATGAACTGAAAACAATTTAAAAAATATGAAAAAACTTCATTGAATTCAGTTACTTTGAAATGAGCTTAGAAAAATTCAAGGGAATTCAAAAGAATTTGATGAAATGCCTAAGAATTGAAAGATTGTTGTATATGCTTGTGATAATTATTGAGTAGAATTGAGTAAATTTAGAAGAATTCAAGTGAATAAAAAAATTCCCGAGAATTCTAAAGAATTAAAAAGAATTCAGGGTAAATTAGTAAGAATTCAGGGTGAATTCCAACAAATAATTATAAAATCTCTTCAAATCTTTGAAACCCTACTAATTTCTAGCAAAAAAAGTTTATTTCAGTTATATTTGAGTGAACTTGGAGAATTTAAGGCAAACGAGAAGAATTAGATAAAATTCCAAAAAAATCAAACTGAATTTCAAAAACAATCAAGTGAATTCAAAACAATTCAAAAATATGAAAAAATGCATTTAATTCAGTAAGTTTGAAATGAGTTTAGAAAAATTATAAGGGCATTCAAAGGAATTTGATCAAATTCCTACGAATTTAAGGTGAGCTAAAAAAACTTCAAGATGAACTAAACAAAAACTTTTAAAAATCCATTGAATTGAGTAAAATTGAGTAAATTTAGAAGAATTCAAAAAAAGTTAAAAGAATTCAGGATAAATTAATAAGAATTCAGGGCAAATTGCAAATAAATTGCAAAAAATATTTGAAAATCTCATCAAATCTTTGAAACCCCACGAAATCCCTCACTTCTCGTGAATAAATTCTTTTAAATCCATTCAAATATTAAAATTCCTTGAAATTACTAAAACACTTGAAAATCCCTTAAAATTGTTTAAATATCTTGAAAATGCCTTGGAATCTTTTTAAATACCCTAAAATATTTCAAAGTTTTTGAAATACCTTCAACCTATTGATGTAAATAAAAATTTTTTGGGAATCTTTTCAAATTTCCTAAAATATTTCAAATCCTTTGATATCTTTTGAAATCCCTTAAAACTTTTTAAAGATCTTGAAAATACCTGGAAATGTTTTAAAATACCCTAAAATATTTTAAATCCTTTGAAATCCCATTCAATTACTGAAATCATTAAAAAATTTCTTTGTAATCTTTTAAAATAACCTAAAATATTTCGAATCCCTTAAAATTTTTTGAAATCCCTTAAAATATTTCAAGTCATTTGATCATTTTATCAATTGATCCTCAGGATCAATTGAATACAAACTTTTAAAAATTAAAAAAAATCCATTAAATTGAGTAAATTTAGAATAATTCAAGTGAATTAAAAAAATTCAAATGAATTCCATATAATTTGAAAGAATTCTGGATAAATTAATAAGAATTCAGGGTGAAGTCCAAAAACTAATTTCAAATCTCTTCAAATCTTTGACACCTTACAAAATACATCTCTTTTCGTGAATAAATTCTTTGAAATCCACTAAAATATCATAAAATCCCGTGAAATTCTATGACGATATTTCCTAAAATCTTGAAAAATGTAGTAAAATAGATTGAGAGCTTTAAAATACCTTAAAATCATTGAAATCCTCGGACATGTTATAAATCCTGTGAAATATTTTTAAATATCTTAGAATCTTATAGGTTCTGCAAATCGTTTCATCTTTCGAAATTCTAGAAAATGTATTATCCTCAAATATTTCAAACGCTTTAACATCCCTTCAAATTAATGAAATTAATTAATAATACCTTGGAATCTTTTAAAAATACCCTAAAATCTTAAAAATCTTAAATCTTAAAAAACCCTGAAATATTTCAAAAGAATTCAAGAAAAATTTAAAAAAATGATTAAAAAGTGATTTGAGAAAAAAAAGTGACTAATATTGACTGTGTGGCAGCCCTAATTATTTTTTACGGTTACCTCCTACAAAAATTCCCTGATTTTTGCTATTTTTTTCAAAATGCCTGACTCTTGCAAGCTTTTATCTTATTATACATTTTTTTAAAGTTCCAATATGGGCTACAAATAGGGTACTTTAGGGACCTTAAATGAATATAGGGTACAATAGGGGATATAGGGAACGGTCTGTGAGGCCTGTTGATATCACTGAAATCTTCGAAATTTTGGTGAAATCTTTGAAAACTTTGTGAACATTTTGTGACATCTTTCAAATCTTTGGGATGTCTTTTAAAATCTTTGATATCTTGGTGACCCATTTTAAACCCATTTTGTAGATGTCACTGTTTATACCCGAAATCAGTTAAAACTAGTTTTAACTAGTCAAAACGCGGAGTAACAAAGTGCTTTTGTGAAAACCCGAAGAAATTTTAAATTCCATCTGATTTCGTGTTTTAACTGGAAATATCAGTTATAACTAGATTCACCCAATCGTGCTTTTGAAAGAACTAGTTTTACCTGCACTATTCGGTGAGAACCCGAAATACTGAGTTTGCAGTGACTGGTCACAGAAGAGTGATTGGTCACATCTCGAACCACACTGAATACTAAAGACAAAACTAGTTCCTTCAAAAGCACCATTGGGCGAATCTAGTTTTAACTGATATTTTCATTTCGAACACAAAATAAGATGCAATTCAAAAAATCTTCAGGTTTTTACAAAAAGGACTTGTTTACCTCGCGTTCTGACTAGTGAAAACTGGGTTTGACATAACATACAATCAAGAGTCGAGTGGTCAGCCCCTCGGAAATACTTGAAACCAGTATCATTTTAGGTTTTTAGAAGATGTTTTAAATTCAAGGGAAGAACGGGAAAAAAGGAGATTAGCTAAAAAGGGGGACGGACTGGGATCTTTCTCATTAATATAAATATAAACAGTATATCAATCTAAACTTACTTTTTCAGCAAATGGTCAGCGACTACTTGGTTGCTTTCTGGAGTGATTGAATTCTGTAGAATCCAAGCTTTTCCAGCACTGATGCTGTCTTTCGTGCAACTGTCGATGATCGGTTGCAAGACTGCTTCAAAGGCTGCCAGGTCTGTGCTGGTGCTCTGAGCACTGTTTTCTAGATTAGTTTCTTGCGCCTGCTTCACGGCTTCTTCAACTCTCCCCTGCTGTTGTGCCATCAAAGCAGCATGCTGCGCAGCCAAATTCTGCTCTGACTGTCTCACTTGTTCCTGAAGAGTGCTCTGCTGAGACTGAAGATTCGCGAGTTCGTTCTGGAGCCAACCTGGCGGTCCGTTAGCTCCTGGTGTGGCGCCGGTCAGGGGAGCATTTCCAATTGCTGTAGGTCCCATAGCCGGAGCAGCGCTAGCTGGTCCACCGATTGAGACGGTTAAAACTGAACTAGGCGCTCCAGCCGACCCGATTCCGACAACTTGGTTCAGTCCATTGTTTTGAGCAGTTACGCCTGGCGTAAGAGGGACACTCTTCAGCTGTGAAACGGGTGATGCCGCTTGCTGCTGCTGCGAAACGTTTAAACGTGGGTCTGCATTTTGCATTGGATTTATTCCTTTTTGCTTTAAAACTGTAAACGAATGACGGTGGATTATTGAATGAGGTTTAAAGATGCCATGCGATATTAAAAATGTAAACTGACTCTTGGATTTTCTATCTCGGATTTTTAATCTTGTACAGCTGTACAATTAGAATCTTTGTATGTGAGTTTACGAGTTTATTGAAATATGTATTGATATATATTGATGATAGGGTTTTCACCAGATGTATGTAGTTAAATAAGTTTATCCTGTTTCTTTTTTGTCTACTGGCCGAAAATGTTGTACATAATTGTTATAAGATGTTTCGTTCGTCCACGCCGGACATCAACAGTTTAAAGATTATTATCATCAGATCTTGAGATTAATACAAATATAAAATTTCGAAGATATTGAAAGAATTCGAGCTCGCCATAACAGAATTCATATTATACAGGGTGGCCACTCAAACTTAACAAAAAAATTCTAGGCATAACAACAATTCTTCAATAGTAATTGCTTTATTATATAGAACTAAAGAAGAATTAATCATTTTAGAACTCACAGGAAAGATATATAATGTAAGTTATTGTAATTTCAGACTTCATAGCCCAGAATGCTCCCAAAACAGGGAAAATAAGGTGATTTTTTTAAAGAAAATAAGCAACAATAGGGAAATAAATTCTTTTAAATAACATTAATGTAGGTACCATATTCCTAAGATTTCAAGTCAATATGTATTGCATTTTCAACCAAAAAAGATTAATTTTCAACCCAACAAGGCGAATTTTCAACAAAAGAGATTAGTTTTTTAGCTATAAAGTCAAATTTTTTAGAAAACATTTGATTCTGAAACCTACCCAACAAAAAATTAAACCAAATAGTTGATTTTTCAACAAAGAAAGATGAATTTTCTACCAAAAGATGAATTTTCTATTAAAAAAGACGAATTTTCAACAAAATAATGAAATTTTCCGCTAAACGGTATAATTTTGAACTAAAAGGAATGAATTCTGAACCCAAAATATAATAGTAGACTTTTCCAATAAAAATAATCAACTTTCTATCAAAAAGAGATAAATTTTCAACCAAAAAAGATGACTTCAACAAAATAGTTGAATTTTAAACAAAGTAATTAAATTATCAACTAAATAGTAGAATTTTTAACCAAAAGAGATGAATTCTGAACCCAAAATACAATTTTTCAAATTAAAAGTATTAACTTTTTACCAATAAAGAAGACCTTTTAAGAAAATAATTTGATTTTCCAACAAAACAATTACATTTTCAACCAAATAGTAGAATTTTAACTAAAAAGAGATAAATTCTGAACCAAAAAAATAATAATCTCTTCAATGAAAAAAATTAACTTTCAACCAAAAAAGACGACTTTCCTACCGAAAAATGAATTTTCCATCCAAAACGACGGATTTTCTATCCAAAAAGACGAATGTTCCACAAAACAGTTGAATTCTCATACAAAAAGGATTACTTTTGAACAAAATAGTTAAATTTTTGATAAAATAAAATTCTCCACTAAATAGTACAATTTTTAACCAAAAGAGATCAATTATAAACTCAAAATCTAATTGTAGACTTTTCAAATAAAAATAGTTAACTTTTAACCAAAAAAGATGACTTTTTGTAAATCTAGCTGAATTTGCAACAAAATAATAAGGTTTTCAACCACATAGTAGAATTTTTAATCAAAAGAGATGAATTCTGGACGAAAAATATGATAGTAGAACTTAAAATTTAAAAAAATTATCTTTTTACCATAAAAGATGAATTCTCAACCAAAAAAGATGACTTTTCTAACAACAGATAAATTTGAAATTCAAAAGAAGGAATTTTCTGTCCAAAAAGACGAATGTTAAAAAAAAAGTTGAATTTTCGAACAAAAAAGATAACTTTTTTAACAAAATAATGAAATTTTCAACCAAATAGTAGAATTTTTAACCAAAATATATGAATTCTGAAAGAAAAATATAGTAATGGACTTTTCCAAAAATGATGATTTTAACAAAATAGTTGAATTGTCAACAAAATAATTAAGTATTCAACGAAACAGTAGAATTAACTTTTAACCGAAAAAAAAAACGCTTTTTCTACAAAAAGATAAATTTTAAATCCAAAAGGACCGATTTTCTATTGCAAAATACAAATGTACAGCAAAATAGTTGAATTTTAGACCAAAAAGAGATGAATTCTGAACCCAAAATATAATAGTAGACTTTTCAATTAAAAAGAATTAACTTTCAATCAAAATTAGTTGGAATTCTTCAATAAGGAAATAAAGTGAAAGAAATGTGAAGTCTGTAATTTAACAAATCGCAGTGAAAATTCTGAAAAATTCGGTCGATCTGTGCTCTATTTTGTAACATACTTTCATGTCTGTCAAATAACATGAAGTGAGTAAATTTTATATTTGAATATATGCCAATTATTAGTAATTAATTATATAAATTTAGGTTACCTATGTAACCAGTACGTTAAATAATACAAAATAATTTAAAAAATATCTAAAAAGTTGTCGTTCTCAAATGTAAAAGGAACTTTAGTATTTGAACGAACCATCAACACAAGCTTTACACTCTTAAATATGCAGTATAAAAGGAACCTTAATTTTAAACGAAAAATTAACTTAAAAACATATAATATAAAATGATCTTCGATATTTCAACGGAGTTAGTTAGTAACACTGAGTACACTTCCATTTTTTTGAAAGAGCGAGACGAAATTTGTTTGCAAAATTAAAAACAAATCAGAAAAATTCCCGGCTATTTCCGGCGCTTAAAATTCCAGGCTAATTTCCGGTTTTTTCGATTAGTGGCCACCCTGATTATAGGAGTCCAATATTCGAATTGATTGAAATTCTTTTTTAAATGTAAAATTTCTGATAAAAGTAGAAGTTAAATACGGGTTTTGCGATAGTTAACTGTGGATAAAACTATGGATATGAGATTATGTCACCCAAAGATCGCCTTGAGTATCCATTATATCGCTTTCAACCGCATTCCTCGTTCCTCGTGTGAACATTGTCCTTTATAGATTTCAGTTTCTTTATCTGTTAAGGGGTGTTTTCCCACTTACTGGCTTGCTCCGTCGTCACTTTGTACTGATAGTAGTTGAAGTACTCTCCACCGAACAGGAAACCGAATTTAGGGTTGTCCTTCTGCTTGTTTTTCGTCATCTGCTCGAACTCCGGTCCATTGCGAGCAACGAACTGGGCCAGTTTGTCAATTATATTCCGCAGCTCCGTATCTGTGTTTCACGAAAAACAAATGGAGTTAAGGTCATTTCTATCGACTGTCTAAATTTAATCACTTGCTTTTCGGCTGTGAAATCTGGTACCGAATTAGACTTCATTTGAATTCATTGTAAAAGAAAAATAAAAAAACATTGATCATGCTAAATTTAGGGATCGTAGTGGTAAAGTTGTTTGAGTTTAGGGAACATTTTTTACAAAAAAAAAGTTTTAGTAACTTCAGGGTGGCCGCAAAACTTCATTTTCCAAATTCCCTGAATTTTCCGTAACGAAATTATCAATTTCCCTTACCATCAGTATCTAAAGACAAAAATTCTAATCTTGTAACATTTTAATATCGAAAATTTTATAAATGGGATAAAATAATTTTAAATTTATCATTCTAACTTATTTAAATCGACAAAGTGACTAATTTCTAACACAAAAAGTCACTAAAGTGACAAATTTGCATTAGTAATGTGACTGATATTCCTTTGAATTTAAAAGAATTCGATAAAATTTATCAGGATTCCAGGTGAGTTTTAATACATTCAGATTAAATTCGTTAGACTTCAACACAATTCAAGATAAACTAAAAATAGTTCAAATGAATTGGAAAAAATTCAATAAATTCCAATGATTTCGGTAAAATTGGAGTAAACTTAGAGAAATTTAAGGGAAATGACAAGAATTCGATGAAATTCATAAAAATTCATGGTGATTTTAAAGAAAATTCAAGTGAATTGACAATAATGCAAGAATACAACAGAATGCATTGAATTCAGTAAGTCTTAAATGAGTTTAGAAACATTGAAGGGAATTTAAAAGAATTAAAAGGAATTCATGAGGATAAAGTAATAAGAATTCAGGGTGAATTATAAATAAATTCCAATTAATTGTAAACTTTTTGTTCAAATCTCTTCAAACGTTTGAAACCCTACGAAATTCCTCACTTCGTGTGAAAAAATTAATTGAAATACATTAAAATCTTATAAAATTTCGTAAAATTCTATGAAATCCTGGAAAATTTATTAAAATATCTTGATAGTAATGTCCCTTAAAATCATTGAAATCCTCGGAAATCTTATAAGATCCCTTTTCTTAAAAACTACTTGGATTTTTAAAAATACACTAAAATCTTTTAAATGCTTTGAAATACCTTTAAATTATTGATATCACTTAAAAATTCTTTGGAATCTTTTAAAATATCCCAAAATCTTACAAATTCTTTAAAATCAATGGAAATACCTCGAAATCTTAAGATTTCAAATTTTGTGAATACGTTCTTTGAAATCCATTAAAATATTATAAAATCCCGTGAAATTCCATGGAATCTGATCTTTCCCAAAATCTTGGAAAATGTATTAAAATACTTTTAAAGTTTTTAAAATTCCTTAAAATCAATCAAATTCTTGGAAACCCCTTGCAATTTGTTAAATATCTTGAAAATAATTTGAAATCTTTTAACATAACCTAAAATATTAAGGACTCTTTAAAATTCTTTCGAATTATTGCAATCAATTAAAAATTCCATGGAATCTTTTAAAATTCAGTAAAAAGTTTGAAATCATTTAAACCCCTTGAAACGTTGTAAAGCTCTTGAAAATGCATTGCAATCTTTTAAAATACCCCAGAATATTTCAAATCATTTGAAACATTTTATAATACCTTGACATTTTGTAAAGCTCTTAAAAATTACTTGGAATTTTTTTAAATACCCTAGAATCATTAAAATCCTTTGGAATCACTTCAAGTTATTGAAATCTATTAAAAATACCCTAAGATAAAAATCCTGTAAAATCATTTGAAATCCCTCGACATTTTTTAGAGTTCTTGAAAATTCCTTGGAATTTATGCAAATACACTAAGATATTCCAAATCCTTTAAAGTCCCTTACAATGTTCTATAACTCTTAAAAATTCCTTGGATTTTTTTTAACATCCTAAAATTTTTTAATTCTTAGAAATTCCTTCAAATTAATGATATAAATTGAAAATTCTTCGGAATCTTTTAAAATATCCCAAAATCTTAAAAATCATTGAAAATACCTTGAAATCATAAAATCTCAAATCTTGTGAATACATTCTTTGAAATCCATGAAAATATTATAAATTTGATGTGATATTTCCCGAAATCCTGGGGAATTTATTAAAATACCTTGAAAACTTTCAAAATTCCTTAAAATCAATGAAATATTCAGAAACCTTATAAAATCCACTGGAATCTTTTTAAATATCCTAAAATCTTATTGAAAATTCTTTGATAATTTTATAATCTTTTGAAAATGCCGTTGATCTTTTAAAATACCCTAAAATATTGCAAATCCTTCGAAATCTTTTGAAATCCCTTGAAAATTTTTAAAGTTCTCGAAAATTCCTTGGATGTTTTATAAATGCCCTAAAATCCTTTAAATCCCTTCAAATTATTGAATCTATTAAAAATTCTTCAGAATCTTATAAAATGCCGGAAAATATTTTGAAATACCTTGAAACTTTTCAAAGCTCTTAAAAATTCCTTGGAATTTTTTAAAATACCCTAAAATCCTTAAAACTATTTCAAATTCCTTGGATTCTTTTAAAATATCCTAAAATATTTCAGACCCTTTGCAATCTTTTGAAACCCTTAAAATTTTTTAAAGCTTTTGACAATTCCATGGAATTTCCAAAAATATTCTAAAATCATTTAAAATCCCATCAAATTATTGAAATCTATTGGAAATTTTAAGACTCTTTGAAAATATTCTAAAATATTACAAAAAAATTCAAGAAAATTCAGAAATCGGTGAATTCAATAGTGGTTAACCCATGGGTTAATAATGCCTACGTGGCAGCCCTAATTATTTTTGACAATTACTTAAAATGCTCTCTACAGAAATTCCTTCACTTTTGAATTTTTTTCGAAATCCCTGAAATTTCCTGATTTCCAGGTATACTTAACCAACTTAACTTAAACTAACGTATTTTTGTTTGGAAAAATTTGAATAATTTGGACAAAAATACTTGAAATCAATGTATGCTATATTTCGCAAAGTTCATTGTTTATGGAGTTATTAACAATTGAAAAACACATTGACACGTTTACTATTTCCCTATATGCTGAATATCTTTTTACATAATAAAAAAATGACTTCATATTGGCCATAATATAATCAGGATTATCGCAGAAAAAAGGAGTCGCGTTAAGCGATATTATAAATAAAATAAAAATTTCATAATTACTAACTGTATCTAAATTTTTACAAGTTCTTTGTTAGGCCAAACTGAAATTTCACGATATTTCTGTTCCAAGTTAGTTTGTTTCATGATGGAAAAAATGTGTATTCCTTTATTCTTAAACGCAGAATATTTTGTTTAGTTTAGTTTTGGAGTTAATTTTGAATTCATTAACGTCGAAAATAAAGAACAAATTCAGAAAAGGAAAAAACTAGTCTAATAATAATAGAAAATCCACATGTGATCCCTGACAATAATATTTTAAAATCAGTATTTTTATTTTAAATTGCAACAAAAACAACCTTACTAATATGTGAATTGGAAAGATGGACATTGGGCATGGCATGTAAATTAATTTAATGCAGCAGTTTCAATCAGCATAAAAACTATATACAGAGAATAGAAGTAGTAAAATTATTTTTGTTTTTCAGTACAGCTGGTCTAGCTACTTACAAATTTATCTACATATTTCAGTAGGTAATTTAAATTTTACTAGTCTTCATGATAAAAGATAAATATATTCTAAAAATAGGTTCTTATTTAAAGGAAATTAGTATTATAACACAAAAAATCAACAAAAAGTAGATTAAATAATAAAAAACGAATACAAAAAAATTAACAGTAAAACTAAAAAGAATATTTTATCTGTATATTCTCATTGCCATACAAAAAAATACAATTTTAAAATAAAATTTATAAGCTCCAAATTGATGGAGTGAAATGCTTGCAATGTTTTGAGTACAAATTCTAATAAAAATTGGAGTGTGTAAAATTCGTATAATTTACTCGTAAATTGAAAGCTTCAAAAATAATATTTTATCGATTCAAAATCAGTGAGAAATACAGTGAAATAATTGTAGAATTCGAAATAGAAGAATATTCTGAAAACCGCACCTGCCCGTCTGAGGTTCACATAACCTCATAATCATAAAACTCGTTTTTCGCAAATATTCATCGGAAATTTTAACTGAATTAAATAATAGAAGTAGGGAAATGAAAAAGGTGGAAATTCCGACATGCAAAAGATAATAATCGCAGGGAAAATTGATTTGATTAACCGTGGGATGCAGAAACCGCGCACACGATTGGAGCCCGGCATAAGCATTCAAGTGGTTACCTGTAGGACCCTGATCCATTTTTGAGAGTGTAATTTCACTGTCGAACAATCACACACTGATTCTCAATTAATTTTCTCCACGATGATTTAATTTCGACTACTTTTCAATGATAAAAACATTATTATTCCACACGAAAATACTCCACAACGCCAGTCGTCGCCATTTTTTGCGGAAAACTTGTTGACAAATGTCGCCACCAGAGGCGTTGAGGAAGATTAACTGTTACGTTTCGCGCAGGTCCAATGGCTGCGAAACTCTCTCATTGGTAGTTCGTGCTGTTGGTTAAATTATTGGAATAAACCCGGGAATTTTTAAAATAAAAGATGCAAACGATTTATAGTTTAAACAGAAAATATATATTTTGTCGAACTCTAAACAAAATTAGGCAAATCCGGATTACAGGTTCAAATCTAATGTTCAAAAAGGAGCCTGTTCGGATAACGAACCGAACACTAGGCTGTCGAGAATTGATCTACTTTGCTCTGATCTGTATCACCCAGCATCCACCCTCGTCTTCATCGTGGTCCCATGACCTCAAGCTCGATGCTCCCACTCCTTACATAGTCGTAAAATCTCACACACACACACGCACACACACTTATCTCACGCATAGTTTTTCCCATAGCTCTACATGCTGATTCATGTGAGATGAAACTCACCATCTGCACGTGATTTCTTCGAAAACCTAGATTTGAAACTACGTCGCCCCAAAAGTCGTAGTACTTGAGCCTGTCGCCAGTTTATATAAACATTCGCATTCGCGGTCCCTAACGTCCGGATATTGCCTTTCAAATTAACCTTAGTATATACAAAGATCACTTATAATCTAAAGCGCTCATAACCCACTTTGCTACATGAAAGAATGCAGATATTTCAATATAAACAACTTTCAGTCATTCGTGTGCTTAAAATTGATTACATCTAAAATAAATTTATTACATCCTTTCTTAAATCGAAACATGAAGTTCTCGCTACGTGACAAGAAATACATTTTCTCAACACTCGTATATTTTCAAAAGTGTTCTCAGAATAATATCAATAATTAATGTTTAATCGGGCGACTTTTACAGAGCTATTACTTTCGTAGCATATGAGAGTTTATTTATCTCTTAAAATTCTACGTCTTATAATCGATTATTTTAGTCCGAGACCGCTCAAATATCAGTAAAAATCTTAAAATTGGAATTTTTCATGTAAATTTATCGCATCTGTGCAAATTTAATTTCTCCCGCACTAGCAGGTGCTGCACTCTTTGTGCAGAAACGAGCGAGATTTAGTCGCTCGTAACATAACAATTAAGGCGCGTTATTCAAAGATAATCAATTTTTGAAATCGGAGTGTACCTAAATATTTAAAAAAACAGTATGTTTGAAATATTCAAATGAGTAAATTAATAATCTTGATCCTGTGGAGCTCGAAATCAAAAAGGTTTTACAACAAAAATTAATTATTTTCAAGTTATTTGTTTTGCACGTTCGATTGAAATGATTGAATTTTAAAAATCGTGATGCACATTTGAAAAATTAATTATTTTCAGCGACTTTTTTTAACGACTAATTAATTTTGAATGCTTCCGATTAGAAAGCATATAATTTTTAAAGTTTTGAGAATAATTAAACTTTCCAAGGAATCTGTATTATCATTGGAGAATAAGAGAAAATATTTAACGTCTTTTCAGACTAGATGGAGCAATGAAGGAACAAATTTTTTTAAATTTTTTTTCTGAAAAAAGATCTCCTTTCGCTCCGCTGGGAATCGAAGAACAGAACTACTGATTTCCGGTCAGGTGCTTTCCCATTAAGCTACTAGAGAGATCGAGAGAAGACACTTTTTTCAGAAATACACGCATTATTATGCTAGATGGTACAAATCAAATGTTTCAAGGAATCTGTATTATCATTGGAGAGTAACAGAAAATATTTAACGTCTTTTCAGACTAGATTGAGCAATGAAAGAAAAGTTATTTTAAATAATTTATTTCTGAAAAAAGATCTTCTCCTTTCGCTCCGCTCGGAATCAAACCACAGAACTACTGATAATAATAATATAATAATATATAATATATATATATATATATATATATAATAATAATAATAATAATGCGTGTATTTCTGAAAAAAGTTTCTTCTCTCGATCTCTCTAGTAGCTTAATGGGAAAGCACCTGACCGGAAATCAGTAGTTCTGTGATTTGATTCCGAGCGGAGCGAAAGGAGAAGATCTTTTTTCAGAAATAAATTATTTAAAATAATTTTTCTTTCATTGCTCAATCTAGTCTGAAAAGACGTTAAATATTTTCTGTTATTCTCCAATGATAATACAGATTCCTTGAAAGATTTTATTTGTACTATCTAGCGTAATAATGCGTGTATTTCTGAAAAAGTTTCTTCTTTCGATCTCTCTAGTAGCATAATGGTAAAGCACCTGACCGTAAATCAGTAGTTCTGTGGTTCGGTTCCCAGCGGAACGGAAGGAGAAGATCTTTTTTCAGCAAAAAAAATTATTTAAAATAATTAAACTTCGAAGGTTAAGAATATTTAAAAATTTTGAATGGTGAAAATGACAGTGGTTTTTTCTTTTTGAGAAATCACATTTTTTAGAAAAAAAATCTGTCCAGTCACATTGAACGTCAGTTGATACCTACTGAATGATATGATCCTTATTAATAATATATTTGTCATCATTAAAATTTCTATAATTTTATTTTAAAATTAAAGTTTTGAATGCACACTTCTAAATTTGTTTAATTTTTCATAATTAAACTAAATTAAATTCAAAAATATTTTGCTTGAACTTCAATGCTGTAATCTCAAATTCAAATATTAAAAATTCCACGACAATTTCACTACTAAATCTTACAAAATTGAAAATTTTCAATACTTCATATAGAAAGCACTGATAGTCAGTTATAAATTTAATAATTTTAGATTTAAATATTATAAATTATTTGAATTAAATTTTAAACGTACGATTTGTACACAGAACTAGTTATTTATTATTGTTTATAACTAGTTTTTTAACATTTGAAAATGTTTTAAAGTATTAAAAATTTTAAACTGAACTTAAAAAAAAAATTTTTGAATTGAAAAGCCTAAAATTGTGTAATTTCAAAAATTAAAATCAAATACAGCAATTTTTTTTTAATTGATTGTTTAGTTCCTAATCTGCAATGTTATTCATTTCCAGTTAAAGATTTTAAACAATTGATCATTTAAAATTTTAAAATATTTGATTGGAAAATGTAAAGAATGAATCTAAATTAACTGTTGAGAATTATATGGGTTAAAATTAAATAGTTATAAATTATGTTGCTGAAAATCAAAATAGATCAATATTAAACTATTTGAAATTGATACTACAGTAATTGAGTAATTCATTTAATTTTAAATGCTCACAATTTTGGGGTTCTGAATTTTCATGTTGAATGCTAAATTTTCAAGCATATCATAATTTATCATTTTTAAATTTAAGATTTTTAAATGATTAACATTTACTTTATAAAAAATTAAAATTTTGGAGGGTTTGATTCTGGTTTGAGTATACAAAAATTTTAATATCACAATTCTTGATGAATACACATTTTGGAAATTCAAGCGTTAAAAATTAAAAGATTTTAGAACTATGCCTTGAACATTGAATTGTTTTTTACTTGAAATTTTTATTGTCTGATTTTTAATTGAAGCAGATTGATAATTAAAAAAATGACTCATTTAAAATTGAAAAATATTGTACAATTTCAAGAATGAATAATAATTCGAAGTTAAGCATTAAAAATTAAACTGTTAGATTTTTTGTTGAGAATTCATCTTTTTTTTATTCAAAATTTTCCTACTTGGTTGAACTATTTTGTTTGAAGTTCATTTTTTTCTGTTGAGGATTCGTGATTTTACTTGAAAATTTATCTGTTTATTCAAAAATTAATTTATTTTTTCAAGTTTGAAAATTATGTACGTTAATTGAAAGTTTAACTATCCTTTTTTTGGTTGCAAATTGATTTTGTTAGTTGCAAATTCAAATGTTCGGTTGAAGACTCATCTTTTCTTACGTTGAAAGTTCGTCTTTTTCGTTAGAAAATTCGTTTTCTTTAATTCAACTAGAGTAGGTTGAAAGTTGAAATGATTTGATAAAAATGCATTATATTGGTTAATGATTCATCATTTAAGTTGGAAATTCATCTGATTGGCTGAAAGTTAATTTTTTTAGTTGAAAATTCATCTTTTTTGGTAGAAAATTAATCTTCTTGTGGAAAACTCTTTTTTTTTAAATTAAACTACTTGCACGAAAGTTTAACTGCCTTGTTAAAAATTTATTATTTTTGTTAATGTTGTTTCATCTTAGTAGAATATTCATCTGTTTGGTTGAAAATTAATCATATTGGTTGAAAATTCATTTTTTTTTGGTTGAAAATTGAAATACTTCGTTGAAAGTTGAACTAGTTTGTTCAAACTTCATTCTTTTTAAGATTCATCATTTCAGTTGAAGGTTCTTTTCTTCTGTTAAAAATTGGTTTCTTTTGTCTTGAACGTAATTTTTGTTTACTGAAAATGTAACTATTCCATTTTTTGTTAAAAAAATGACGTTTTTTAGATAAATGTTCAACAGATTGGATAATTTAAAATTACAGATTTCATCAGTGAGTCAAATTGACTAATTTAAAAACTCACTATTGACTGATGTGAAATTTCACTATTTACTAGTTTTAGTGAAATTCTACTAATTCAATATAAGAAAAGTGTGCCGTTAGACATCAGTCTGTCTGTTTATGAGCACGATAACTTTTGAAAAAATTAATCTATTAGATTGGTCTTTGATACATTTTTTTAGTGTCAGGAACTGAAGGTCAAGTTCATTAGTAAGCTATTTTGGATGAAAATCCAAAGAGTTAGAGCATTTTGAAAATGTTTGAGACCATTTTTTCAAGATTAAAAAATTCTATGTACGGCTATCCATATTGCACAGAAAAACGAACAATTTATTCCAATTACTTTTTTTGATAAAAAACAAATTACTAGAGTTATAGCATTTTCAAAATCCAAAAAAACAAACGAAAATTAACATTTTAAGTTAAACAACGCATGATATGAAAAAAGGTCAAGAGAAGAAAAACGTTGATTTTTGAAAGCCCTACAAGGTTATTATAACAATTTTTTGAATTTTTTCGTAAAATCGAAATTTCAAATTTTGATCGCACAAAAAAATAATGGAAAATCAAAAATTCCATTTTGCGGTCGAATTATGCAAGAAACAAAAAAAGAAAAAATTTTACACCCAAAAAAGTTCTACAGATTTGTTAATAATCACTTTTTGATAGGACGCGTAGTTTTTGTTTTATTCGTGGAAAAAAATTTTTTTTTTTAAATGAAAATCTTTTGAATAAACGATACAAGTTACGAAAAAAACAATCTAACAAAAGTTTTTAACCCTAAAAAGAGCTACAAATATATAACTCATCATTTTATTATAGGAAGTGTAGTTTTTGTTTTAATCGTGAAAAATAACATTAAAAATAAAAAAATTAAATTTTTTGATAAACGAAACAAGCCATGAAAAAAATGGATGAACTGAAGATGCTCATTCAAAAAAGAGCTACAAATTTGTCATGAGTAATTTTTTGATAAGACGCGTAGTTTTTGTTCTAATCGTAAAAAAAAACATTAAAAATGAAAAAATTAAATTTTTTGAAAAACGACACAAGGTACAAAAAAAAGTTAGACAAAAGTGAGGATCTGCATATTCGTTATTTATAATTTTTAGAAAGGACGAGTAGATTTTCTTTCAATCGTAAAAAATAAGAATAAAAATAAAAAAATTAATTTTGTGGAAAAACGACACAAGACAGAAAGAAAATGAGGAGACAAAAGTTGTTCAACCAAAAAGGATCTACAAATTTCTTATAAACTCTTGTTAGAAAAATACAATAAAAATAAAAAATAAACTTTTGGGAAAAACGACACAAGCTATAATAACTTTTTATTTAACAAAATTTTTCGCCTAAATCATATCTACAAATTTGCTCAGAACAACTTTAAGCTAGGATGCGTTTTTTCTGTTTACATAGTAAAAAATAACGTTGAAAATAAACAAATTACATTACATTATTTAAATTACATAATTACATAATTTAAATTAAATTTATGGAAAAACGACACAAGTTCCAATAAAATGTGTAATAACAACAATTTTTTATAGGATGCGCATTTTTTTTCAATCATAAAAACAAGACAATTAAAATACGTATGTTTCAATACCAATACATATTATGAATTGTGCTAAAATAAATTTATTGAAATGATTGATTTTTCAGGGTAGCTGAGAATAAAAATTAGTGCAAAATAAGAAGCAAATATTGAAGTAATCATGAAAAATAAAATTTGTACATTATTTTGAAATGTCCAAATAAACAGTATCAGCTTGAGATACAGAAATGAATATACTATACATTTTTTATATAATAGTGTTGAATATAATGTAAAAAAGTTCAGATTTTTGGACAAAATCGAGTGGGAAACACGAGATACGTGATGAGAATGTGTTCGTTAAAGCCGAAGGAGCTTTAACAGAAGAGAATTCACAATCACCAAATTACAGTTGTCGATGATTTGATCTTTAATTTCAAAAGGTCTGTGCGCAAATGTGGGGGAAATATAAAAACCGAGCGCGAAGCGCGAGATGAATATATTATAGAGCGCGAAGCGCGAGAACCAACAGAAACACTAGAGTTTTTATGCAATCAAATCAAAAGCCACACTATGTAAAATAAGTATTTGAGTAAATTATTATTATAAATATTTATTTAATAATAGTCGACATCCTTTAACAAAATAATTACCCCATTAGGTAATTATTATAAATATTTATGAAATAATAAGTAAGAGAAATAGAATTAGAAGAATAAGAAGTTTCTTGAACCCGAAATTGAAAAAGTTGTAGGGTAACAACCTCAATTTATTTTAAATATTTATGAAGTAATGAGAAATTGTATGTTGTTATTTGTTTATGTTTTCATCGATTGATTTAAAAAAGGGCTTATATAATTATATGTTACAATAATAAGCAAATTCTATTTGGATCCACTTCTATTATATTCAGACTATTTAATTTTGCAATCTCCATGATTGCATATATCATTACTATAAAGTGATTCAATAACTAAGAATTATATGGATTTGCAATATTGATCAATTATAATTTCAAATCGCCAGGAGAAATCTACGTGTGCGAGGTACTAATTTCTTTCTGTTCAATGTGAGGAGAATAAAAATAAAAAAAATATTTTTATCCATAAAATATGAACTTTTCACATAGATGCATTTTTCCCAGAAAATGTTCGAACCAAATTGAGTTCATGGTAGTCCAAAGTTGAGGGCTAAACCCAAGCGTGTTTAGGAGGTTCTGTCAGACTTTACCTAGATGACTTTATATAATTTTACATTTTACATTCCACATTTCGCTTTGAATTTTCACAATTCATTGTTTTTGTTCTTAAATTATGGTCATATATCGAATTGGACTTTAATTGACCTCAAAAATAAGACGTGAATTTGTCAACAACAAAAACAACAAATGACAAGTGAAAACTATAAAGTGAAACATGAATACTGAAAAAAAATATTTTAGAACCAAGTAAATGCACCTACTTGAATTAAAAAAAATATTTCATACATTAAAGCAAATCTTTTTCTTGACTCAAAAGGTCTAGATTCGTTGGAATCTGATTAGTTCTCCAAAGAAATACTTATTTGATTCAATGAGTTCCATTCTTTGAATGAATCAGTTAAAAAATATATTTATTTGATACAAACAGTTGATGCATTTATACAAATGAAAAATTTCTTTAGATGAATAAAATATTGTGATTACATAAATATTTATTTCTTCAGTTGAAGGGAATGTGTCATTCGATTAGTAGAATTAATTTGGTGGAAATTTGTTTGTTAAAAATTGATGTTTTTTGGTAGAAAATTAATCTTTACTGAAAATTTAACTATTCCCTTTTTTTGTCAAAAATTCATTTGATTGGTAGAAAATTTAACTCTTCTGTTTAAAATTCATCTATTTTGTTGAAAATTTGTTGTTTTTTTTTGTTACAAAATCCTTTCTTTCAATTGAAAATTCAACTATTGGGTTAAAAATTCATTTTTGTTTGTTGAAGATTCATTATTTTAGTTAAAAAAATTTTTTTTTTGCTTAAAGATTTAACTATTTTGTTGAAAATTCGTTTTTTTGTTGTTGTGAAACTAAATTTTTCTAATTTCTTCACTTGAAAATTCAGCTATTAAGATGAAAATTCCTATAGTTTTTAACAAAATAAATGAATATTCAACCAAAATGGTGAATTGGACACCAAGAAGATTAACATTTCTGGACTAATTAACCTTTTCGGTTGAAAATTCCTCGACAAATTTACAATTTGTTTCAAAATTCATGTATTAAAAAAAATTAATATTCTTAGTTGAAAATTCATTTTTGTGATTGAAAATTATTTTTTTCAAATTGAAAATTAATTTTTCAACTGAAAGTTTAACTATTATATTTTTCGTCGAAAATTTATATTTTTTGATAGACATTTAATCTTCTTGGTTGAAAATTCATATGATTGGTTGAAAATTCATTTATTTGGTTCGAAATGTATCTTTTTTGGTAGAAAATTCATCTTTTGGGTTGAAGATTCATTTTGTTGGTTAAAGATTCATTCTTTTAGTTAAAAATAATTTTCTATAGTTAAAAATTTAACTCTTTTGTTGAAAATTATTTTTTTTTAAATGAATTTTTTTACTGAAAATGTGGCTATTCCATTTTTGTTAAAAAAATTATTTTTTAAAGTTGAAAATATATTTTTGGTTTGAAAATTCAACTTTTTGTGAAAAATTCATTTGTATTATTGTGTTGAATTTTTAAAAACTTTTTATTGGGTTAGTTTGAGTTCTTTGTAATTATTAGTTTTTACAAATCTCTGACCGATTTTAAGATGATTCAAATTTTAGATTTTTTTAAAATTGTATAATCTGCTTACTGTTATCATCATTTTCAAAGAAAACTCATAATGTCAATTTTTTTTTGGTATTTAAAAATCTTTTTATTGGGTTAGTTCGAGTTGGTCGAAAACAAACCCCTTCCACAAAAACCTTAAGATTTACTTAGTTCTCACGTAAATCTGACCGTTGTCGAGATAATTCAAAATTTTGATTTTTTCTAATTTCGAAAATCTGGATACTGGATTACGTCAAGTTTGCCGAAGATCGAACCCCTTAGAAAATCCTGAAAATGTTGTCAGTTTTCGCGTATCTCTCGCCGATTTCAAGATAACTCAAAATTTTCTTTTTTTTTGTATTTTAAAAATCTTTAAGTTGGGTTACTTTGAGTTGGTCGAAAACAAACCCCCTCTGCACAAACTTTAACATTTTGGTCGAAAGCGATTCCCCTCTTTGAAACCCTGAAAATGTTGTTAGTTTTCACGTATCTGTGACCCTTCTAGAGATGATTCAAAAATTTTTTTTTTTTTTTGAATTTGGAACATTTGTTTACTGGTTTGGGTCGGGGTGGCCGAGGACCATCTACCTTTAGAAAATCCTGAAAATGTTCTCAGTTTTCGCGTATCTCTCACCGTTTTCGAGATAACTCAAAATTTCGATTTTGTTTTACATTTTGAAAACACTTTCTTCCCTTTCCCCTATGTTTAGAGTGACTAACAATGAATTATAACTAACTCGACTTATTTTTTATTGTATTCTTAATTTTCAAGTATTTTATTAATTCATTGTGATAATTAATACAGAGATGTTGACTTTTGAAATTTGCGCCTACTTGAATTATCGAGTTATCGAATCTTGCTCCCGATTCTCGACAGCTGATTGGCTGATTCTACTGTGACCTGCTGTGACTTACATTATATGTCAATGGCTAACTGAATTGACCAATAGGGTTTAGGGACTACGCATGAAGTTAGCCGAAATGCATGTACTTTTTATAATAGGATCAGTGGGATATTTTTTTGCTTCAAATATTCAAAAATTTGGCGTGAGGAAATAGTTTTTAGAGCCTACAAAATATTTGCTGGACTTTAAAATACATTATACATATCGCCCGGAAATTTGTTTACATCCACAAAAAACTAAATCCATTTTTTTTAACAAAAATAATATTTAAAAGCGGCGCAAGCCCCATGAAACTTAACACGTATTTCTCATAATAATAAAAAATACTTCTTTGTAAATATTATTCAGAATCATCAATATTAGGTGAATCGAGTTGAAACTCAACATTTCTCTTCACAATTAGCCGTAGAATACGAATAAAATGTTACTTTTTAAATATAACTCACATAAGTCTGTTTTATGGGGTCCCGAAAAAACGCCATAAATGAAAAATGGGTTTTCCGAGTTTTTTGCACTAATTATGATTTTCTTACGGGTTTTTGAAAGCAGATTTTTTGGAATACATAAAATACTACCTTATATTGATAATTAGATGTTTATATAAATTGTTTGAACAGTTTATTATTGTTTTTAGCAATTTTCTTTTAGAATAGAGTTGGAATGTCCAATTTTCAATTAGAGTGAGGTAATACTTAATTAATGTTAACAAACATATTTGTTTAAACAATTTATTATTGTTTATAATTTTCTCTCAGAATAGAGGTATAAAGTCCAGGTTCTTTCGAAAATTTTCCATTTCTTGTCCAATTTTCAATTAGAGTGAGGTAATAGTTAATTAATTAACAAACATATTTGTTTGAAGAATGTATTATTTTTGTATAAAATATTTAATTCGAATAATGTTAGGAAGTTGCGTTTTATCCTGAAATTTTCAAATATTTCTCTACTTTTCACTTGAAGTGAGTTGATAATGAATTCAATTTAGCAAACATTTTTTATAACTATCTTCTTTATTAATACTAGATAGTTGCAGTTTCTTCTGAAATGTTTAACTTTTTACCCATTTTTACTTCGTAAAGTGATAAATAATGCAAGTTAACAAACATAGTTTTTTAAACAATATATTATTGTTGATAACTATCTTTTCACAAAAAGAAAGAGATTGTTAAAAATATTATTCTCTCTAATTATTATTTATTATTTCTTTATAAATAAAAGGGCAAAGCAAAGTTATTTAGTAAAAAACCGCAACTTTCTAGTACAATTATTTCTGCTAAATTTAATTGATTATTAAGTCACATCAAGTGAAAAATAGACTGTTAAAAATTTCGCTATAAAAAATGTGTAGATTTTTTTTGGTGTAACAACTTTTATCTTCTAATTTTGTCATTTTAAAAAAAATTTAATTTTTTTTTTATCTTCAATGTTATTTTTTACGATTAAAACAAAAACTACGCGTCCTGTCGAAAAATAATTAACAACAAATTTGTATCTTTTTTCTGGGTGAACAACTTTTGTCTTATTATTTTTTTTCCTAGCTTGTGTCGTTCGTCCAAAATTTTTATTTTTTTATTTTTAATGCTGTTTTTTACGAATTTATACAAAAATTACGCGTCCTATCAAAAAGTGATTATGAACAAATTTGTAGATTTTTTTGGAATGCACAATTTTTGTTGAGTCATATTTTTTCTTATCTTGTATAGTTTGACCGCAAAATGGAATTTTTCATTTTTTTTTGTGCGATCAAAATTTGAATTTTCGATTTTTCAAGAAAATTCAAAATTGTTATGACAATCTTGTAGGGTGTTCAAAAAGCAACGTTTTTCTCCTCTTGAATTTTTTTCATATCGTAATAATAATAAATTGTTTAAACAAATATGTATATTAACATTAATTAACTATTACCTCACTTTGAAAATTTAACAAAAAGTGGAAAATTATCGAAAAAAACCGTTACTTTCTATCACTATTCTAAGAAAAAATCTTTAAAAACAATAATAAATTGCTTAAACAATTTATGTAAACATGTAATTATCAGTATAAAGTAGTATTTGATGTATTAGAAACAATTTGCAATAAGAAAACCGCAAAAAATCCTAATTAGCGCCAAAAAGTCGCAAAACCCATTTTTTTCACTTATGGGGTTTTTTTGGGCCCTATAAAACCGTCTTATGTGTGTGTTATTCAAAAAGTAATATGGGGGTCTCAAAACGTGGATATTTCATGGAAAACAACTAAGTTAAATTTTACATAAAACCAATACCTTTTCATTAGGATGAGAATGTAAAAGTAAAATTTAAAAAAATGCAATAGTTAACTATTCAGTAAAAAAATTAATTTTCAACAAAAAAAGGAATTTTCAACAAAATCAGTAAATTTTCCACCATTTTCAAATAAGGAGAATAATATTCTACCAAAAAAGACGAATTTTCAACAAAAGAGTTTAATTTTCAACTAAACAAAAAAATATATAAAAAATGCAATAGTTAACTATTCAAAGAATATTCAAAGAAATTTTGAACGAAACCCATGGATTTTCAACCATACATACTTATATAGTTGAGTTTTGAACTAAAAAAGATAAATTTCAAACAAAGAATGGAATAGTTTAATTTTCAGTGAAAAAATAATTTTGAACCAAAAAAAGGAGTTTCAATAAAATAGTTCAATTTCGAACAAAAGGAATGAATTTTCAACTAAAAAATATGAATTAAAAAAAAATTGAATAATTAATTATGCAGTCAAACAAAATAATTTTCAACAAAACAAAGAAGAATTTTCAACAAAATCTGCAAATATTCAACCATATCTTAACAAGCAGAATAATATTAACTATTCAGTTTACTAAACTACTTTAACTTATTAAGTTAATTATTCAGTACAAATTTAATATTTTTTGGTTAAAAATGCAACTGTTTGATTGAAAATTAATCTGTTTTTGTTGACGATTCATCTATTTTATTGATGAAGATTCGACTACTTGGTTGAAAGTTGCTTTATAGCTTGAGCACCAGGGGAGCTGCTAGGGGCTTCTCGCCCGTTTTTAAACTTAAATAAAATATCAATTTACACAAATTATCAAAAATATTGTCCGCTTGCTTTTTTTCTATTATTTTAGATATTAGATACTATGCAACAAGCAAATAATGTATTATTGATAATTTTATATTTTAATTTAAACATGCGCAGAGGTATTTCAGATTTGGTGGGGGAAATCCAAGATGTCTGCACGCCGAGGGTCAAACAATAATACTAATTGCATGGGACTGCATGGGACAAAACTATATTTTTATAATAACTTGGAAAAAAAGGATATGGCACGAAAACCAGAATAGATGAATTTTTATGCAAGAAGAATAATTGTCTACCAACAACGATGAATTTTCAACCACATAGTTCAGTTTTCAACTGAAAAGGGATAATTTTCAAGTAACAAAAAAACAAATTTTCAACAAAATTGTTAAATTTTCAACCAAAAATGGAAGAGTTAAACTTTCAGATAAAAAAAATGAATTTTCCAAAAAATACATAGTCCAATTTTCAACGAAAGAAATTAATTTTCAACTAAAAAGATACTTTTTTGACTAAACATGGAATCGTTAAGTTTTCAGTTAAAACAAATTAATTTTCAATCAAAAAAAATTGGAATTTCCAACTAAAAAGGATACATTTTGAACCAAAAATGGAATAGTTTCATTTTCAGTAAAAAAAAGATGTTGAATCGAAAAAAAAGAGTTTCAATAAAGTAGTTCAGTTTTTAACGAAAGAAATGAATTTTCAATTGAAAAAGATAAAAAAAAGGAAGTTAAATACATATTATTCAGTTAAAAAAGTAACTTTCGATAAAAAAAATTTTTTTCAACAAATTCTGTAATTTTTCAACCATTTTTAAAACTTTTGAACAAAAAAAAGGAGTTTCAACAAAATAGTTTAATTTTCAAGAAATGTACAAAATTAATCATCAATCGAAAACATGAATTTTCAAACGAGAATAATAATTTTGTATTAAAAGACAAATTTTCAACAAAGAAAAAAAATGTTTCAAGGTTTTTAGTTTAAAAAATTAATTTTGAACAAAAAAAATTTCATGAAGTATTTCAATTTTCTAGCAGAGAAATTAATTTTTTACCAAAATAGATGGATTCTCAACCGAAGAAATGAATTTTCAACTCAGAAAGGTAAATTTTCAAGCAAAAGAAATGCGAATTTAAAAAAAAATAGTTAAATTTTTAATGAAACAAATCATGCTTCAACCAAAGAATTAATCTTGAACGGAAAGTGACGAATTTAAAACAAAATACATGAATTTTCAAACAAATGGTTTATTTGTCTGCTAAAAAAGATATATTTTCAACCAAAAATCGAATATTTGAATTTTCATTTAATTAGTTTTCACTAAAATAGTTGAATTATCATTATCAACAAAAACAAAATTAATTTTCAACCGAAAAGATGAATTTTCAAACAAGAAAAATACAAAATTTTCTACCAACAAAGATTAATTTTCACTAAAGAGAAAGCATTTTCAACTGAAAATTTTGCAGACGTAAATTTTTAACCAAAGTAGATACATTTTCAAACAAGAAGAATTTCCTACCAAAAAAAGATGAATTATCAACTAAAAAAGATAAATTTTTAAGCAAAAGAAAGAGGAGTTTTAAAAAAATAGTTAAATTTTCAATGAAAGAAATCATGTTTCAACCAAAAAGATGAATTTTTAACCAAAAAGGTCAGTGGTGTAGTCCTAAAAATGTAGGTGGCCCAGCGCCCCCCCCCCATTCTCCAGGATTGCAAAGAGGTATAGTCAAGGAAGTTGATACGACTTTTATGATTTGATTAAAACGTGGTTATACATATATTGTACACACTCATCCCACACCCACACACACCCACACGCACAAACCCTCACAGTTCGTACATATCAGAGCATTTTTTTTTTTTTTTTAAAAAAAATTTTTAATAAGAAAAATTTAGCTTTAAAGCCAAAATTCTTGAAGGAAAATGACTCTTTTTAGGGTCGTTTAACTGAAAGGTGCCTGTAAAGTGCCCACTATTCTTTAAATTTTCGTCTCCCGACTTTCTCTCGGTAAATATTCGTGATTTTTACCGGTTTAGAAAAAATATACTCTCTTTGCGAAACCTACAAGTAAAAAAAATATATATGTAGAACGATTTTGCACAATTTAATTAGAAAAAAGAGTTGAATACAATTTCTAATTGGAAGCGCTAAAAATAAAATAATTTTATTTTCAATTAAAGAATCACGAAATTGAATGATTTCAGATTAAAATTTCGAAAAAAGGACAATTTCAAAAAGTTAAAAATTGAATATTTTAAGATTCGAAGTGTGGAAATTGGATCATTTAAAATAGAAAGGAATTGAAGCTGTGTACTTTTTAATTAAAAGCATTCAAAAGTAAATAATTGAAAATTGAAGACTTTTAAATTTGAATAATTTTAAATTCTATGCGATAATTACTTAACAATTTGAAATTGAAAACTAAATTGAATCTTTCAAAATCAAAGCTTCTGAAATTTTAAATTGTTATTATATAAGAAAATTATAATTTAATATTAAAGCTGATCAGACAAATTTTTCTAAAATCGAAAAATTAATTGAATTATTCCAAAAAAAACACGTTCAATATAATTATTAATTTTTAATGGGAATCATTGAAAATGAAAAAAGTTCTACTCATGCGCTGAAACTTAAACGAAGGCAAACTTCATTTAAAACTGAAAGAAATGTTTTAAAAGAAAATTTGAATCACCTAAAAATTATTAATTTTTAAACTGTTAATTATATTTTCCAAAATTCAACCAATTTAATTTTAATTGCAAAATTAAAACTTATGAAAGGGAAAAATTTAATGTTCAGCTTGAAAATTCAGAACTCTAAAATTGCATCCATTTAAAATTATCAAAAAAATTCAATTACTGAGGTATCAATTTCAGTTAGTTTGATTTTTATCTATTTTCATTTTAAACATAATTTTTAATTTTTTAATTTCATATCGTTTTATTTTTAATACTTCTTTTATAATTATTATTCATTCTTGAACTTTACCCTAATAGCACGGAACATTCCTGGGACGTTCCCGGAACGTTCCGCGCGGGAACTTTCGGAACGTTCACGGAACGTGTAAAATGTCCGCCGCTTGGGAACGTTCCAGGAACGTTCCACTGGAACGTTCCAAACATAAATTAACGTTATTGTTATTATTATCAATAAATATCGCGTAAACCGTAAGTGATAGGTCAAAATCGATGTCAGTTTATGATACGGATATCATATTATAGTGTAGTATGTGCGGTACTCAAAACTCAAAAATGACATCCATTTTTACCTATATCTTACGGTTTACGAGATAATTGTTTTTAAAAATAACAATAATGGAAAGTTCCCCTCAGGTCCCAGTGGAACGTTCCCAAGGAGCGGACATTTTACACATTCCGGGAACGTGCCTGGAACGTTCCGTGCCATTGGGGAATTTTTAATTTTTTAATTTCATATCGTTTTATTTTTAACACTTCTTTTATAATTATTATTCATTCTTGAACTTTATCAATCCCATACTTTTTAATTGAAAATTATTTATTTGTTTAAATCATCAAATAAAAATAAGACATTTTTAAGCTTTTCAATTTTAAATTACTTTATATTTACATCTAAAATTATTGTATTCAAAACTGACTATCAAGGCTTTTAATATGAAATTTTGAAATATTTATTTCTAAATTGACTTGACATTTTGAATATTTGTATTTGAAACTACAATATTGTAAAATTAAAAAGTCAAATTAACAGGAACTGTTAGCAATATTGTCAATCATGGAAATTTTCATGTTCTATCTACTCCCCTATACATTCTTTTCCCTTTCCTATAAATGCCGGATAGGATCCGATAGATCCGGATAGGATACGGATTTTCATCAGTTTCTATCCGGAAACTTACACGGTATTTGTGTCCTTTTTTTATCCTGTTCTATCCGGCAATTAACCGGTCCGTAATATTTATTCGATCTGTTTTTGTATCTGTGTCTATACGGATTTTTTTTTGATCCGCATATTACCCTGCTCGGTTCTTTTTCAGTTTCTATCCGGAAACTTACACGGTATTTGTGTCCTTTTTTCATTCGGTTCTATCCGGCAATTGACTTGTCCAGAATATTTATTCCATCTGTTTTTGTATTCGTATCTATACGGAATTTTCTCGGTCCCTAAATTTCCCTATTCGGCTTTTTGTCGGGTTCTATCTGGATGATTATAATAAATTTGGCTTATCTGGTTTTTATCGGGCTCTATGCGGAATTTTTCCGCGCCGCTAGGCCTCCAAAATAGGTGGCCTAGCGCCACTAGAATATCTTTATCACCAGGCCCCGCTGGGCCTCGACTACACCACTGAAAAAAGATTAATTTTCAACGGAAAGAGACGACTCTTCATTAAAATACATGAATTTTCAACCAAAAGGTTGATTTCTTAACCAAAAAAGATGAATTTTCGATCAAAAATGGAATGGCTAAATTTTCCCCTAATTTATTTTCAACAAAAAAATACTAATTTTCATCAAAATAGTTTTTTCAACCAAAAGAGGTGAATCTTCAAAACGCTACCTGGCGGCTGGTAAACTCTCTTATTGTTTGGCCCTCGGCATTCAGACATATTGCCAACGTATTTCAGGTTCGGTGGGGGAAATCCAAGATGTCTGCACGCCGGGGGCCAAACAGTATAATACTAATTCCATGGGACAAATTGCAAAACTTCATTTTTTTAATAACTTGAAAAAAATGATGATTCACCATAATGGTATTTGGATATTATTTTTTATTTTTCAGAAGCTATTCCATCAAAAAATAAAATCGATAATTTTTTTTGTAACGATTTTATTATGCAATTTAATAGCTTTTGAAACATTAAGAATAATATTCTTCTATAGTTATGGTGAAAAATAATTTTTTTCCGAATTAATAATAAAATAAAGTATTGTCACATGCAATTGGTATTATTGCTTGACCCTCGGCGTGCAGACATCTTGCAAGCTGACGTCATAACCTCAGAAAATTATTGGATACAGCGCCGCCTGGTGAATTTCAACATAACCTATTTTTACTGCGGGGCACGTCCAGTATCCGCCATTTCTCGGCCGATTTCAGAATTTTCTGATATTAAGACGGATCAAAACTTGTTTTTAATGCACATGTCGTGTGCCAAATTCAATTTTTCCTACGACAACATAACAATTTACCATAATTTATAAGTACAAAGAGGAAAAGCAGAAATTGGTAAGTGCGATTTGACGTAACTACGTTGCATGCATATGTGTTCTCATCCAGTTTATATGGTGAGTATTTTTCCTATTTTTGCTGATACATTTCTTCATCAGGGAATATATAGTTCTAATAGTGCTTTAATTTTTTTATTAACTTTCAAGTCAAATTCACTTTTGCATAAAATAGTTTTAACGGAGAGAAAAGATATACACGTGCGGTTTCATAACCTCACTTTTTCGGTGTTCGATGTCAGCGGTACATTTTCGACTATTCAATATCATTAACTATACGAAAAAAGTTGTTTTCTATTGTTACAATCTATATTTTGTTTTTCAGTGGTAATATAATTGACGATTTTGATCAAATTGATCCAAATATCTTTACACGAAGAAGTTTGACGTTTATAATAATTCGTTAATTGTAATCATTTAAAACATATTTGGTCAGTTTCTGTGTCAATTTACAGGATAGATAATTCTTATAACCCAGAAAGCAATGTATAATAATGAAAGAACCGAAGTTAATGATAAGAAATTATTTTCAAATGTTAGTAAAAAAAGGAAACAGGCGTACAATTGTGGGCTAGCTGTCATTTTTTTATTATAAAAAAAATTTAACAGAGGAAACTTATTACTCCATAATTTGCATTTTAGAAACCAAAATTCCCTTTTTTTTACTATTCTCGAAAAATTTCCCGTTTTTCCCTTTTCTCTTTAAATATGTGATATTTGAAAATACAATTTAAAAAAAAGCTGAAGCTGAAACAATTCAAACATTTTGAAAATGTGAAAACTGAAACAGAAGTTGTTATCCAATATAAAATTGTAACAGTTAAAGAATATATAGTAATTTCAAAAAGAAGGTTTAGAGAGTGAACAATTTTTTATTGAAATGTACAAAGTGAAATAATTAAAAAATAGAATATTCCAAGTTGATCAATTGCGAAGTGAAGTGTTCTAACTTGAACAATTTAAAGTCGTTCAAAATTGATCAACTTTCTCCACAATTTTATTTTTAAATCTTAGCAATAAAAAAATTTACGAACGTTTATTTGAACGATTTCATGCTAAACTATTTGGGATTGAACTGAAACTTTAAAGCGAAAATATTTGTTCGCTGAATGCAAAATGAAGTATTTTTGAAATATAAATATTGTAGGTCCTCGCACATGAACTATTTTCAATTTGAGTTTAAGAGCATTGAAACGTGTAGTTTCAAATTTGCTTTCAAAGTATTAATTATAGTGAGGCCGAAATGACATATCTTGGAAAGAAAATTTTTAATATACTTATAAGTATCACGATTTTATTATTAATGGTGCTATTTTTTAAAAGTGAAAATAGCCTTGATTATGAGAAAGGTTTTAAACTTATACAAGTTTATTATTTAACAAATTTTTCTTGTTGGCCTTTTATACATATTCGTGAATGGATTTCCGACTCAAGTATATCCATTTTTTCAAGAAATACTTTAATCGGCAGAAATCATTAAAGAAAATCATTTAACATTACATACAAATGGAAAATTTCATTATAATAAAAAGATTGTTTCTTCTTTTCTACATGTAAAAATTAATGTTTAATCTTTCCCCTATTTTTCCCCTTTTTATGAAAAAATTACACTAGATCCCCCTTTTTGAGGTCCTTTTGCGCTGAAATTAAATTTACCACGTTAAAGCTATTATTTTTACTTTTCTTTTTGTAAAATTACCACGTTAATCACTGTAATTTTTATGTAGTTTTTTACCATCTTCGCTGGCTTCAGTCATTCCCCTATTCCCTTTTTTTCTCGTTTTAAAAAAAATCGATTTTCAAGATATTTCCTCTATTTTTTCATACTTACGTTTTCAGATTAAAAAAAAAATTATTTAGAGGTTAATAAAGTTGTTTTTTTTTGCTGATATGCGACTCTTATGAGTTGGTAATATTTATCTTCTTAAAGTTTTAAATTTTTCATAAAAACTAAAGGTATTACTTCTTCATATGGATGTAAAAAATTTTCAAAGTTTTTGGCACTGAAAAAAATTAAAGATGTGTTTAACATCCAAAGTCAAATTTGTCCATAATTTTTTTTTTTTTTAATATATATCTGATGAGAAACATTTGTCACGTAATTAACAATAATTTCATGTGCCATGAACCATGATTAAAATACTTAATTTAGTAAATTACAAATTTAAAAATTCTTAATTATTTTTATATCAATGAAGAAGATATCAAGAATCGCTGGTAATCGTTTTTCAAGAAAAAGTTCAACGTACTGAATAAATTGGTCCAATTACTTTTTCCAGGTATTTGAATATAGTCATATGCATTGTTTATTATCAAAAATTTAATTGTTTCAATTTAACTTCTTACTAATTTCCAGATTTGAGCGGTTTTATTGATTAAATAAAATGGCTAATTTACTAAAAATAATTTGCTGAATTGGGTACAGAAAATAATTAGTAACTAAGAGATAAATGAAATAAACTAAGAGATAAATAAATAAATAAAATAAATAAAATATTCCTCGTGAGTTTAATATTTAAAAAAAAAATTAGGGCTACTTTTGACAACCAAAACTGAGAATTTATCATAAAATAGATGCTTTATGGATGTTAAACAACCCTTCAAAAAAATTTTCTCATACCTAAAATTTGAAAGAAATTTCACATTTTTTTCGGAAGTAACACTTTTAGTTTATAATGAAAACTTTAAAACTGTAAAAAATAAAAATTATCAACTCATAAAAGTTGCATATCGGCCATGAAAACCACTTTAGGGACCTCTATATATTTCTTAAAATATCTCAAAAATGCAGTTAAGGACACTTCAAATACTTTAAACATTAGTTTTTCTTCTATTTTCGTGAAAAATTCCCCCTTTCCCTTATTTTCAGTGTTCCTCAAGGTCAGGGAATTCCAAAAACTCAGAGAAAGTCAAGGAATTTCAATTTGGGTCTTTTGGTTGAAAATTCAAATACTTAGTTCAAAGTGGAACTACTTTTGTAAAAGTTGATTTGTTTTGTTTGATGATTCATGATTTTAGTAGAAAGAACTTTTTTTTCAAAATTTAACTATTTTGTTTTAAATAATTTTTTTGTTGTTAAAAATTATTTTTTTGAAATGAAATTTAATTATTCCATATTCGGTTGAAGATGTATATTCTTCAGTTGAAAATTCAACTATTTGGTTGGAAAATTCCTGTATTTTGTTGAAACTTCGTCTTTCGTGGTAGAATATTAATCTTGGTGACTAATTCATCTTTTTTGTTAAAAATTCATTTCTTTTGTTGAAAATATAACTATTAGGTTAAATTTTCCTTCTAAAATTCAAATATTTTGTTGAAAATTCATGTATTTTATTAAAAATTAATGTTCTCGGTTAAAAATGGATCTTTTTGTTTAAAAATTAACTTTTTTGGTTCAAACTTAGTTTTTTTATATTGAAAATTAATTTTTTAAATAAAAAAATTAACAATTCCATTTTTCGTCGAAAATTTATCTTTTTGATAGAAATGTAATTTTCTTGGTTGGAAATTCATCTGTTTGATTGAAACTATAACTACTTCGTTGAAAATTTATTTGATTTGATTGAAAAGTTATCTCATTAGTTGAAATTTCATCTTTTTAGTTAAAAATTAATTTTGTTGTAGTTGAAGATATAATATTTTATTAAAAAATTGACTTGATTAACTGAAAAAATTAAACTATTTCATTTCTTGTTGGAAATTTAACTTTTTTGATCGAAATTTAATCCTCTTGGTTGAAAATGTAATTATTTTGTCGAAAATTGATTTTATTTAGTAGCAAAGTAATCTCTATAGTTGAAGGTTCATATTTTTGGTTAAAAATTCATTTCTTTGGTCTTTCGGTCTTTGCTCAATTATTTTGTTGGCAATTTTTATTTTGCTGAATTTTTCTAACTGAAAATTTAACTATTTTATTTTTGGTTTAAAATGATCTTTTTTAGTTTTATTATTATTTATTCATTATTTTAGTTAAAAATTCACTTCAATCATTGAAAATTTAACTAATTCATTTCTTGTTGAAAATGTATCATTTTTGGTAGAAAATTAATCTTCTTGGTTGAAAAGTGAACTGTTTCGTTGAAAATTAATTTTATTTGGTTCAAAATTAATTTTTTTACTGAAAATTGAACTATTCCATTTTTGGTAGAAAATTGAACTGCTTGCTTGAAAATTCGGTTTTGTTGGTTGATAATTTATTTTTTTATCTGAAAATTGTACTATTCTGTTTTTGGTTGAAAATGTATCTTTTTTAGTTAATAATTCATTTTTTTGGTTGAAGATTCATCACTTTTGTTAAAAATTTATTTCTTTTGTTGAAATTGTAACTAAATGTTTTGTTGAAAATTCTTTTTTTTTAGCTGAAATTATTTTTCCTAACTAAAAATGTAACTATTCCATTTTTGCTTGAAAATTTACCTTTTATAGTTAAAAATTTAGTTATTTTGTTGAAAACTCGTCTTTTTTTGGTTGAAAATTCCATTCTTGTGGCTTTTTGGGTTAAAGAATTAGTATGCTTTGGTTGAGAATTCAACTAATTTGTTGAAAATTCGTATTTTTTGGTTTAATTCCACTGTTTCTGATTGAAAATAAAAATATTTTTTTGGTGGAAATATCAACTGTTTTTGATCGAAGATCGAAAGATCACTGGTTGAAAATTTAACTAATTTGTTGAAAATTGCTTTTTTTGGTTCAAAATTACGAAGTGTCTATTCGTACGGCCACCCGGATGAGATATTGGTGAAAATTTTGGCCACCACCCTCCACCATGTAACACCTTGCCAGCTTCCCCAATTATTTTTCAAGATTGAGTTCGGCTGGCCGTACGAATATCCTCAGCCTTAAAATTAATTGTTTGAACTAAAAATGTAATTCTTTCATTTGTTGTTCAAAATGGATATTTTCGAGTTGAAAACTTAACTATTTGGTTGGAAATTTATGTATTTTACTTATGTCTTACATAATTTGTTGAAAGTATATTTAGATATAAACCTTTGTTTCGTATTCAAATTATTGATCTCCTAGGGTAATGTAGTTTTTATACCGGGATTTTGTAGCAACCCTGTTTTTTGAAAAGTGTATTAATATTGTTTTAAAATGAAATTTGATTTTTTCAGAAATGCCAGCAGCGTTTGAAGTGAAGTCCAGCTGGGCTGATGAGGTTGAAGAAGAGGGAGGAACCGCTTTGCCACCTAATTCTGAAGTGCACGAAAATGGCTTCAAAATTCTAACAGAATACAAACTCAACGACGACAACAAGAAGGTAAAGGTAGTCCGCACCTACAAGATCGAGAAGCGTATTGTTTCAAAAACTATTGCCGCTCGTAAAAACTGGCACAAGTTTGGAGACTCGAGTGACGACCGACCTGGACCAAATCCTGCGACTACCGTTATTGCTGAAGATGTCTTCATGCAGTTCATTTCAAGCAAGGAAGAGGATAACAAGGTTGAAGAAGATTCACTTGATAAATTGAAAAGCATGGGCGAAAAAGGTGTCGTCAAGTGCCGTAATTGCAATGGTGACCATTGGACGACAAAGTGTCCTTACAAGGATACTGTTCTGAGTGGAGGTAAATTAGTTATAATGTTCTCCTTTATAGGGATGGGTGATTCACGAAGAAACAGAATCGACTTTCAAAAATCGATTCCCAAAATTGACAATTTGATTTTTCCGATTATTCGATTTGAGTTAATAAACGTAATATACTCGATTCTCGAATTGAATTTTTAAAAATAATATATATTTTGAATCGGCAATAACAAATAATTTATTTGTAAAGTTTTCAATTCTTTGCAATATCATAAAATCTGCTCAAGCACGATATTGCTTAAAAATTTGTATATTCCGTGAAATTGAAAGCAATCATTGAAATTCTGTGAAAATTGCTTAGAAAGCTGGGAAATTCTGTAAAGTCAGCTGATATTCGTGTAAATAATTTAAAGTCTACCGAAATGTATTTAAAATTCTTTAAATCTGTTGAAATTCTTTGATATTATCGAAAATGTAGAACTGAAATCCTTTAAAATCTCGTGAAATCTTCGAAAATCCCGTTAAACTCTTTGAAATATTTAAAATCCCATAAATATTTCTTAAAATCTGAGAGAATTATTCAAAATCCCTTAACATCCTTTAAAATTAAATACAATCTTTTTAAATTCCTCTACAATCTTTCGAAATTTCGAAAAAACTCAAACTCCTAGGAGGTCCTTCGTAATCTCTTGGAATCAATTAAAATCTCTTTAAATTCGTTAAAATTCTTTGAAATATTTGAAAATCTAACGAAATCCTTTGAAACAAAATTTCTTGAAATCCATTTAAAATGCTTTGAGATCTTGAAGATTTTGGCTTTTCGTCCTAAAAAGCTGAAAGACTAGCCACGGTTTATGAGAATATAAAATTTCAGTGGAAAACTCGCTTTTTCAAATGTCTCTTTTTTCTCGACAATGTTTTTTTTCTATGAAAAAATGAAAAACATTCAAACATTCGAGAACCGAGTTTTCCCTTGGAAACAAGTGTGTAAAAATGTAATATTTACAGAATTTTATTACATTTGCAAAAAAAACAACTAAAATTAAGTCATTTTTCATCAGTAAAATGATGAATCATCACAAAAAATTGACGCAATTGGGGCCTAGATACTTAATTTATTATCGCCACATCCAAGATGACACTTATCTAGTAATTCGAGATTGAAATTGAAAATCTTCAGAATCAGATTATCACTTTCAATTTCCTAGAGTCATACGATCCATTTTTAAAGGACATAATCTAGGTCCTAGGAAATGACCGATCATAATTTTTTTCATTGTTATCACTTTATCTGAGAAGTGCTTGAAGACAAAATTAATCTGATAAAAATACATTTTTTGAACAATACATAGTTAATGTTTCTGTTGTCTGTGAAGTAGTAATCAAGTGCAGGACGAAATGGATAGTATGTAATTTTTGTGTATATCCTAGACAAAATTTTATATGGAAATTAAATTATAAAAATGTGAACTATTTTAAGTATTTTACAAGCTAATTCTGACTGAAAAAAAATCTTCCCCGTGTAGAAATTGCCCAATTTTGGAATCTTTAGGAATCCCTTAACATCCTTTAAAATTAAATAAAATCTATTTAAATTCATCAAAATCCGGTAAACTACTCTTTTGTAATTGTTACTCTTTTATTTTTCGAAATTTTAAAAAATCTTACAAAATCCTAGGAAGTCCTTCGTAATCTCTTGGAATCCAATAAAATCCTTTGAAGTATTTGGAAATCTCACGAAATCCTTTAAAATCGAATTCTTTGAAATCCTGTAATATCCATTAAAGTCATATAAAATTCCTTGAAATCCTTTGAGATATTTAGGAATCCCTTGAAATCCTTTAAAATCCAATAATATCTATAAAAATTCTTTCAAATCTCCTAAATTACTCTCAAATCTTTACAAATTCCGGGAAACCTTTGGAAATCCTTCAAGTACCATTGAAATATTCGGGAATACTTTTAAACCTCCTCAAATTCCTTGAAATTACGTAAAATTCTTTAAAAGTTTTAAAAATACTTCGAAATCCTGGAAAATATTTATTAAAAAAATGGAAATTTTCACGAAATCCCTTCCAATCCACTAATAAAATCTTGTAAAATTCGGTAAAAACCATTGAAATGTTTAGGAATCTCTTGGAGTCCTTTAAAATCAAATTATATCTCTTAAAATCTCTCGAAGTCTCCTAAATTACATTGAAATCTTTAAAAATTCCGGGAAATCCTTGTAAATATTTGATACTCTTTCACAATCTCTTTAATCCTACAAAATCCTTTCAAATCCCATAAATATTCTTTAAAATATAAGGGAATTATTCAGAATCTCTATGAAGTTTTTAATATTTAATATTTTTGATACTATATATAATATTAATAATATTTTGAAATCTTGGAATTCTTTTAGAATCTTTGAAATCTTTGTGAAATATTAAAAATCTTCTGAAATATTTAAAAAATATTTGAAATCTTTAAATTCTTTTAGAATCTTTGAAATATTTTTGATATATTTTAAATCTTCTAAAATAGTTTGAAATCCTTTAAATCTTTTGGAATCCAAAGTTATTGTGAAATCTTTTGGAATCTGCAATTTTTTGAAATGTTTTGAAATATTTGAAATCTTTGATATCTGAAATATTTTGGAATCTTCGTGAAAAATTTGTGAAATGGTTGAAATCTTTTAAATCTTTTGGATTCTTTGTGAAAGCTTTGTGAAACGATTTAAATATTTTGAAATCGTGGAATTCTTTTAGAATCTTTGACATCTTTGTGAAATATTAAAAATCTTCTGAAATATTTGAAATCTTTAAATTCTTTTAGAATCTTTGAAATCTTTTTGAAGTATTTGAAATCTTCTGAAATATTTTAAATCCTTTCTCCTAAATCACTCTGAAATCTTTAAAAATTCCGGGAAATCCTTGTAAATACTTCATACTCTTTCACAATCTCTTTAATCCTGCAAAATCCTTTCAAATCCCATAAATATTCTTTAAAATCTAAGGGAATTATTAAGAATCTCTATGAAGTTTTTTGAAGATTCTTGCAATACTTAGAAATTCCTTGAAGTACTTAAGAAATCCTCGAAATCCTTCAACATCCCTTAAAATCCTTAGGAAATCCTTGAAATCTTTTAAAATCACGTAAAATCTCTTAAAATCCTTGAAATTCCGTAAAATACGCTGGAATCTTTCACAATCTCTTGAAATCCTTAAAAATCGTTTTAAATCTTCGGAAATCCCTGGAAATCCATTAAAATCAAATTATATCTCTTAAAATCTCTCGAAGTCTCCTAAATTACTCTGAAATATTTAGAAATTCCGGGAAATCCTTGTAAATACTTCATACTCTTTCACAATCTCTTTAATCGTGCAAAATCCTTTCAAATCCCATAAATATTCTTTAAAATCTAAGGGAATTATTCAGAATCTCTATGAAGTTTTTTTGAAGATTTTTGCAATGCTTAGAAATTCCTTGAAGTACTTCAGATATCCTCGAAAGCCTTCAACATCCCTTAAAATCCTTAGGAAATCCTTGAAATCTTTTAAAATCACGTAAAATCCTTCGAAATTCCGTAAAATACGCTGGAATCTTTCAAAATCTCTTGAAATCCTTTTAAATCTTTGGAAATCCATTAAAATTCCAGGAAACCTTTGTAAATCTTTGGTACTCTTTCACAATCTCTCTAAATCCTTTGAAATATTTGAGAATCCTGTGAAAACCATTGAAATTCTTTCTGAAAAAATATTTCTGAAATATTTCGAAATCCTGGATAATCTATAAAAATTGTAACGCCTTCGAATTGGTAATCTTTTGACATCCATTAAAACTTGTAACATCTTAAAATTGTGCTTAAAATCCTTTGAACTACGTGGGAATTCCTTGACATCCTTTAAGTCGCTAAAAATCGTTTAAAATTCCGTATAATCTTTAGGAATCCCTTCAAATTCTGCGAAATCACTTGAAATCAGAGAAAATGAATCGGATGATAAAAATCGTTGGTAGGTAACAGATTCGAAAATCGATTAATCGGCTCGAAATGATCAGTTGATGAATGATCGAATCCAGATCGCCCATCCCTATTATATATACTCGACAGAACATTGATTGTGACATGTTTCAATTTACGTTCAGATGATAAAAAGCCACTGATGAATGCTCCTGGTGCTGGTGCGGCTGCCATGGCTGAAATCGGAAAACCACAAGGAAGTAAATACGTTCCTCCAAGCATGCGAGATGGAGGAAACAAACGTGGTGACTCGATGCAAATGCAGCGACGTGACGACACGACAGCTATTAGGATTTCCAATCTGTCCGAAAGTACAACGGATGCCGATTTGGAAGAATTGGTGAAACCATTCGGAGCCATTCAGAAACTCTACCTCGCCAAGGAGAAGCCAAGCAACGTTTGTAAAGGATTCGCTTATGTGCACTTTAAATATAGGGCTGAGGCGGCTAAAGCTATCGCTATGTTGAACGGTTACGGATATGATCACCTTATTTTGAACGTCGATTGGTCCAAGCCTCCGGCGCAAAATAATTAAACAGTTCCAGTAATCAGTAATAACAAGTTCGAAAGTCACTTTTATAATTGACGAGCGAATTTGGGCGGCAAGGGTGGTGTACGTTTTTCTAATATCAGACAACGCTAAATATAACAGAATTTTGTTTTTAGAATTATTTCTCGTGCAGTTTTATTTGAGAAGGTTCAAATTTATTTTTTACTATTCGTAAGGATATTTATCCGTTGTATACTAAGGGAAATAATAAACAAACTGGCGAATTTATATCCTGTGTTTGAAATTATATTCAGTTTTAAGGCTTAATACCTTATAGAGTCGTTGAAAATTCAAAAGCTCCAATGTTAAAACTGTTGTTGAATGTTTAAAATGTTTATCTTTCTGAAATCTTTGAAGTATTTTGAAGTCTTTTGGAATCTTTGTGAAGTCATTGAAATATTTTAATTTTTTTAGAATCTTTAAAATCTTTGGGAAATCTTTTAAATCTTCTGAAATCCAAAATCTTTGTAAAATCTTTTGAAATCAGAAGTCTTTTGAAATCTTTGATATAATTTGTGAAATATTTTGGAATCTTTGTGAAATCATTGACATCTTTGAAATAAATTGAAATCTTGGAATTCTTTTTCAATCTTTGTGAAATATTAAAAATTTTCTGAAATATTTTGAAATCTTTTGGAATCCAAAATCTTTTTGAAATCTTTTGGAATCAGCAATTTTTTGAAATCTTTTGTAATCTTTGTGAAATGATTGAAATCTTTGAAATAAATTGAAATCTTGGAATTCTTTTACAATCTTTGTGAAATATTAAAAATTTTCTGAAATATTTTGAAATCTTTTGGAATCCAAAATCTTTGTGAAATCTTTTGGAATCAGCAATTTTTTGAAATCTTTGAAATCTTGTGAAATCTTTTGTAATCTTTGTGAAATGATTGAAATCTTAAAAATTCTTTTAGAATCTTTGAAATCTTTTTGAAGTATTTGAAATCTTCTAAAATATTTTGAAATCGTTCAAATCTTTTGGAATACAAAATCTTTGTGAAGTATTTTGAAATCTTTTGGAATCTTTGTGAAAGCTTTGTGAAATGATTGAAATCTTTTGAAGTCTTCGAATTCTCTTAGAATCTTTGAAATGTTTGTGAAATAATACAAATCTTCTGAAATATTTTGAAATCAGCAATTTTTTCAAAATCTTTTAAAATATTTGAAATCTTCTGAAATACTTTGAAATCTTTTGAAACCTTTAAAATCTTTTGTAATCTTTGTGAAACGATTGAAATGTTCATAATTCTTTTTAAATCTTTGATATCTTCTGATATATTTTAGAATCTTTATGAAAAATTTATGAAATGATTGAAATCTTTGAAATATTTAAAAAATTTGGAATTCTTTTCGAATTTTTGTGAAATATTAAAAATCTTCTGAAATATTTGAAATCTTTACATTCTTTTAGAATCTTTGAGATCTTTTCAAAGTATTTGACATCTTCTAAAATATTTTGAAATCTTTTAAAACTTTTGGAATCAGCAATTTTTTGAAGTATTTGAAATCTTCTGAAAAATTTGGAATCTTTGTGACAAATTTCTGAAATGATTGAAATCTTTGAAATATTTTGAAAATTCGGAATTCTTTTAGAATTTTTGTGAAATATTAAAAATCTTCTGAAATATTTGAAATCTTTAAATTCTTTTAGAATCTTTGAAATCTTCTAAAATATTTTGAAATCTTTAAAATCTTTTGGAATCCAAAAACTTTTGAAATCCTTTGGAATCTTTTATATCTTCTGAAATATTTTGTAAACTTTGTGTAAAATTTGTGAAATGATTGAAATCTTTGAAATATTTTGAAAATTCGGAATTCTTATAGATTTTTTTAGAAATATTAAAAATCTTTCCCACTATTTGAAATCTTTAAATTCTCTTAAAATCTTTGCAATCTTTTTGAAGTATTTGAAACCTTCTAATATATTTTGAATTTTTTTAAATCTTTTGGAATCCAAAATCTTTGTGAAATCTTTTGAAATATTTGAATTCTTTTCCAATTTTTTATATCTTCTGAAATATTTTTAAATCTTTTTGAATCTTTGTGAAATATGAAAAATCGTTTGAAATATTTGAAATCTTTGTTAATTATTTACAAAAATTTGAAATATTTAAAAAAAATTGAAAAAATTTGAAATATTTAAAAACTTTTGGAATCTTTTTAAATACTTGAATTCTGTTGGAATCTTTTATATGTTCTGAAATATTTTTTAATCGTTTGGAATCTTTGTGAAAGCTTTATGAAATTATTGAAATCTTGGAATTCTTTTAGAATCTTTGAAATCTTTGTGAAATATTAAAAATCGTTTGAAATATTTGTGAAATATTAAAAATATTTTGAAATATTTGAAATCTTTTGGAATCTTTTTAAATATTTGAATTCTATTGAAATATTGTATATGTTCTGAAATATTTTTAAATCGTTTGGAATCTTTGTGAAACCTTTATGAAATTATTGAAATCTTTGAAGTATTTAAAATATTTTGAAATCTTTTGGAATCTAAAATCTTTGTGAAGTCTTTTGAAATCTTTTGGAATCAGCAATTTTTCGCAATCTTTTGAAATCTTCTGAAATATTTAAAAATCTTTTTGAATCTTTGTGAAATCTTTGAAATATTTTGAAAATTCGGAATTCTTTTAGAATTTTTGAAATCTGTGAAATATTAAAAATCTTCTGAAATATTTTTATATATTTCAAATCTTTAAATTCTTTTAGAAACTTTGAAATTTTGTTAAAGGATTTCAAACCTTCCTAAATATTTTTAAATCTTAGGAATCTTTTGAAATCCAAAATTTTTATGAAATCTTTCGCAATCAGAAATATTTTGAAATCTTTTGGAATATTCGAAATCTTTTCTAATATTTTGAAATCTTTTGAAATCTTTTTAATCTTTTAAAATATTTGAAATTGTTGATATCTTCTGAAGTGTTTTAAAACCTTTTAGAATTTTCGTGAAATTGTTGAAATACATCGAAAATTCGGAATTCTTTTAGAATTTTTCAAATCTTTGTGAAATATTTAAAATCTTCGGAAAAATTTTGATAATTTTTTTCAAATTTTTAAGTACTCTTAGAATCTTTGAAATCTTTTTAAAGTATTTGAAATCTTCTGAAATATTTTGAAATCTTTTGGAATCCAAAATCTTTGTAAAATCTTTTGGAATCAGAAATATTTTTAAATATTTGAAATCTTTGATATCTTCTGAAATATTTTGGTATCTTTGTAAGAACCTTGTCAAATGATTGAAATCTTTCAAATATTTTCAAATCTTTGAAATATTTTGGAATCAGAAATCTTGGTGAAATCTTGTGAATTTATGGGAAAAAACTAGTTATCATCTTTCAGGAAATGTATTTTTATTATTAGTTTTCAATATTTTCCTTTGGATGTGAGTTTTTATTTGTTAAGTAAGCTTAGTGTGAAATTAATACAAAACTTTTGAAGTTATTTTAAAAATAAGTCAATGTCTTTCATTTTATCAATGATAAATTTACAGGTTGGAAACATGTGAAATGTAAAAGAAAAGTTATTTAACACTTTCAAAATACTGAGTTTTTTCCAAACTCGAAAATCTATTTTTCTTCGAGTTAATTATATTATGAGAGAGAAAAAAACAGAAGAGCAATTTCAAATACAGTATGTTCCCTGCTTTTCCATGTATGGTTGAAATAGAAGAAAGGCTTCAACATCCTTCAAAAAAACTATTAATATTCGTACCTATTTTTAATATAATACAAATTCCCTCTTTGCATTTTCACGTGAAATATGTTATTCTCTAAGAAAACTTAAAATAACTCAATCATCGCTATTTACTGATGAACTAAATAAGAAGAATAATATACAATTTTTTTTCTCCATGCTTGATGACAGTATTTCAGGGACGCATTTACCATACGGAATATTTCTGGATAGGATTCATCCTGGAGCCCAAAGGACAATTAAAATCTTTTGCGAATTCTGGTCTGTTGAAGAATGGACCCAGGATTCTGAATTCGCCTGCACTGTGAACTTCAGTCATGATTTTAAATACTAAAGCATCTGGTCTGTATTTTTCACAACACATGTTAGCTGCGCTAATTTAGAAGAGCTGCGATGATGAGTAATCTAGTCCTGACAACTTGGGTTCGGGATCGTTTCGTTTCACCCAATTTTGGTTGGCTAAATGCGTTTGAATACCGGTCAACTGAAATTAATTCTTATTACTTTAATTCATAAATTTATATTATGACTAGAAAAAGGCGATTATCGTCCCAATATACAAATGAAAGGGGGATAAAAGCAACTGCAATAATTACAGAGGCATCAGCTTACTAAGTACCGTAAGAAAAATATCTTTCTCTAAAAAATAGATGTGTCACGAAAATGTCGAAAGCATTGTTTTCGCTTTTTCTCAATGCAGATTGGATAATTGGAAAAACTCGAAGGAATGTTGCCAAATTCACACACATAATGAAGAATCGAGTTTCAGTTGATTAAGAGTTATTAAATTAAAATTTCATTATCACGCTTTCAGTTGAAATAATTAATTTTTAACCAAGAAAAAGAGAATCTGCAACAGAAGAGTTTAATTTTCAATGAAAAAAACTATTAAATTAAACCAAAAAATACAAATTTTCAACAGAAGAGTTGAATTTTCAGTTTATAAAGAAAAAATCTCATCCGAAATGTTGAGTTTTTAAGTCATAAAGACGAATTTTTGAAGAAAAATGTTGAATTCAAAACCCAAAAATATGCTCTGTCTACCAAAATCTTCAATAAAAACAAAATTTTCAATCAAAAAATAGAATAGTTTAATTTAAGTTGGAGAAATAAGTTTTTAACCAAATAAAATAAATTTTCAACGAAATAGTAATATTTTCCAACAAACAGAAGAATTTACAACCAAAAAGATTAAATGTCTAAAAGAAAATTTCGATGAAAAATTGAAGTTAAATTTTTAGTTAAAAAAATTAATTTTTCAAAAAAACTAATTTACAAAAAAAAAAAATTAAATTTCAACCAAAAAGATTGATTTTCTACCAAAAAAGAATAATCTTTAACAAAATACATGAATTTTCAACGAAATATTTTAATTTTTAATGAAATTTTCAATCTAATAGTTGGATTTTCAACCAAAAAGGGTATATATTGCTACCAAAAAGACAAATTTTCAACAAAATACATGAATTTTCAACTAAAAAAGATAAATCTTCAACAAAAAATAGACTATTTTAATTTTAAGTTAGAGAAATAAGTTTTTATCAAAAAATGAGGTTTGAAAATTAATTATAATATCTATTATTGTTCAGATCAATGATGAGATCAATATCAATTCAATCAATATTCAATCAAGATCAATTACTCTGATAAGATCAAAGTAAACGAAAAAGTGACGAATAAAATTTCAAACGAATAGTTGAATTTTCAACTAAAGAAGATTCATGTACAAAAAACATGATTTAGTTAAATTTTCACATGAAAAATTAATTTTCAATAAAAAAACTAATTTTGAACCAAAAAGATTAATTTTCTACCAAAAAAATTAATTTATAGTATAACACATGAATTTTCAACTAAATAGTTAAATTTCCAGTTAAAACAATAATTTAAGCAAATGTTAAAAAAATAGGTAAATTCTGAACAAAAAAAATAGATTTTTTAACTAAAATGATGAGTCATCAACCCAAAAAATGAATTTTTAACAAAGTAGATCCACTTAGTAGATTTTTTTCTTAAGAAAGGGTAATTAGTGCGCGCGTAGCGCGCACAATGTTCTAGTAAGTAAAAAAAAAACGTTAACAAAATAGTTAAATTCTGAACAACAAAAAAAAGATTTTTCAACGAAAATGATGAATCGTCAACAAAAAAATGTATTTTTAGCAAAGTAGTTCCACTTAGTAGATTTTTTCCCTGAAGAAAGAGTAATTACTGCGCTCATAGTGCGCACAATGTTCTAGTATTCAAAAATACTAATTCATTGGGTAATTAAAATAACAGAAGAAAATAGATGGGAAATCCAGTGCGGATTTATGCCAGGAAGATCATGTGCGGATCAGATATTTAGCTTGGGAGAAATCACGAAAAAAACTTTGAGAGGAAACGAAAAAGTTTTCTGTGCGTTTGTTGAGCTAGAAAAAGTGTGAGGGCAAGTGAGTGACTGGTTCGATATCAGGTATGGTGTTAGGCAAGGATGTGTTATGTCCTCTTGGCTATTTATCATATTCATGGATAATTGTCTAAGAATTGTCCTCCTCGACGAAGAAGGTGTTGACCTCGGGACAGTGAAGGTGCGTGGGTTAGCGTTTGCAGATGATAAGGTTGTTGTGGTAGAGTCAATCGAAGGCTTGCAAAAAATTTTGAGTGGACTGAATACTAGCATGAAGAACATGGGCCTTAAAATTAACGTGAATATAAAAAAATTATAGTGTTTGAAATAAAAGGTGAGAAACCAGCATGCAAGATTGTCTTATATAATGTTGCAGTGTAGAAGCTATTACCAGAAGCAAAAATATAACAAATAAAGCTAAAATTGCAATATATAACTCTGTACTTGCACCCACTGTGCTGTACGGTAGCGAGACCTGGACCTACCAAGAAAAGGATAAGGGTAAAATTAACATGGTTGGCATGAGATTCTTGCGCAATGTATGCGGTAAAACGCTAAAGGACGAAGCCAGTAATGGGAGGATTCTTAAAGAATGTGATGTAACGGAAACACTGTTTGACAAGACTGAAAGAAATTTGTTGAGATGGTTTGGGCATGTTGAGAGAATGAAAGGAGAATGACTGACAAAACAAATATATTTGTTTGACTCATGCCTGAAAAAACCAGAAGCGTAGCGGAAAGGCGCAGTGCGCGGGTACCCCCTCGTGTATATTGCGCAATATTAAAGGTAAAGTAAATGGCAGTATGCCCAGAGGCAGACCGCGAAAAGAATGGTTAGAATGTGTGAATGAGACCTTAATCCGAAGAGACATAAGAAGCCATAAAAACACGAGAGCTTGTATGAAAAAATGCATGGACGTGAAGGAAGCTAGAGAAGTATGCCAGAACATAAAAGTGTGGCGACAAATAATTAATAAAAAGAGTGTCAGTAGAGTGAATGACGCCTGAAGCAATAGACCTTGGATAATAATGGACCCGAGTGGGGAACCTCACATGAGGACCCTGTGAGGCTCTTCATTCGGGGTGATCGGTAGAGAGATTGATCAGCAACCTGGGTCGGAGCAGTTTTGCGGAACGAACTTGTTATTTAAATAAATAACACGAGAATTCTAGATCAATCTAAAAAATCTATACCCCCTACCTCACATTACTCCTTTCCTCACCGAGCGAGTCACGCCTACCGCGAAAGGGAAATGGCCTAATGTATTCCAATTGGAAGCGGTTCAGACGGCCCTGATTGTTTACGTTTGGATTCCCCTGATTTTGATCAAGGCTATCTGCAGGCAACTCTCGACACTGTTCTTAAACCGAGGGTTTGGTGTATTTGAAATGTTCTGAAATCTTTTCAAATCTCTTGAAATATTTGAAATCTTTTGAAATGATTCGGAATCTTTTGAAATATTTGAAATCTTTTGAAATGATTTGGAATCTTTTGAAATATTTGAAATATTTTTAAATCGTTGAAATATTTTTAAATCTTTGAATTTGTTTAGAATCGTTGACATCTTTGTGAAATATTCTGAAATACTTTGAAATCTTTTAGAATCTAAAATATTTTGTAATCTTTGTGAAAACTTGGTGAAATCATTGAAATCTTTGAAATATTTGGATATCTTTGAATTCTTTTAGAATCTTTAAAATCTTTTTAAATATTTCGAATCTTTGAAATTTTCTGAAATATTTTGAAATCTTTTGGAATCCTTGTGATATCATTGAAATCTTTGGAATATTCTGAAATATTCTTAAATCTTTGAATTCTTTTAGAATCTTTGAAATATTGGTGAAATATTTTAGATCTTTTAAAATATTTTGAAATCTTTCAATTCTTTTAGAATCTTCATGAAAACTTTTCAGAACCATTGAAATCTTTGGAATATTTTGAAATATTCTGAAATCTTTGAATTCTTTAAAAACTTTGAAATGTTTTCAAATCTCTAGAACTATTTGAAATCTTTTGAAAATTTTTGGAATCTTTTGAAATCTTCGAAATCTTGTGAAATCTTTTGAAAGCTTTTAGAATCTTGGTGCAAAAGTTGGTGAAATCATTGAAATCTTTGAATTCTCTTTAAATCTTTCTAAAATATTTAAAATCTTCTGAAATACTCTGAAATCTTTTAGAATCTGAAATATTTGGAAATATTTCAAATCATTTGAAATCTTTTGTTATCTATGTAAAAATTTTGTGAAATCATTGAAATCTTTGAATTCTTTTAGAATCTTTGAAATCTTTGAAATCTTCTGAAATATTTTAAAATCTTTGAATTCTTTTGGAATCGTTAAAATCTTTGTGAAATATTTGAAATCTTCAGAAATACTTTGAAATCTTTTAGAATCTAAAATATTTTGTAATCTCCGTGAAAAATTTGTGAAATCATTGAAATCTCTTAAATATTTTGATTTTTTGGAATTCTTTTAAAATTTTTGAAATCTTTGTGAAATATTCGAAATCTTTGAAATCTTTTGAAATATTTGAGATCTTCTAAAATATTGTGAAATCTTTAAATTCTTTTAGAATCTTTGTGAACACTTTTTGAAATCATTGCATTCTTTTCAAATATTCTAAAATCTTTGAATTCTTTTAGAATCTTTGAAACATTTAAAATCTTCTGAAACAGTTTGAAATATTTTAAACCTTTTGAAATCTTCAAATTCTTTCAGAAGTTTTGTGCCTCCTGAGTATTTTCAACGAATATATTCACAAATATATATATATATAATATATTCGAACGTTTGGTTGAAAATTCATCTCTGTGGCTTGAAAATTTGTCTATTTAATTGAAAATATAACTGTTTTTAGTTGAAGTTTGATCTTTTTTTTATTTGAAATTCAACTTTGGTTAAAAGTTGAACTATTTTGTTGAAAATACATATATTTTCCTTCATAGTTTAACGATGTGGTTCTAAATGCAACTGTTTGGTTGAAAATTGATCTTTATTTATCGAAAATTAACTTTTCTGTTGAAAATTTATCTGCTCGGGCTGAAAAATCAACTATTTTCTGAAAAATTCAACTTTTTGGCTTTAAAACTTAACTCTCTTGATGGAAATTCGTCTTTTTGGGTAGAAAATTCATCTCTTTTGGTAAACAATATTTTTTGGTTGAAAATTCGAGTATTTTTTTTTATAATGCAATATAATTCGACTTGAAATCTTACAAATTTAATGCGTTTCATATTAAATTCAATATAGTATCTACATTATTTTATTTAAAAGAATTGATTCCCCTATTTTCGTGAAAAATCATCTTCTTTCCCCTGTTTTAAGAGCATGTTGTGCTGTGAAGTCTGCTTTTATCAAATAAAAACGGAAAAAATATTTTCACTCAAGGAGGTGGGGGTGTTCGTATTTGTGACGCCACTCTAAGGGCATTCAAGCTTTGTGTAATGATCTCTGTCGAAGAAGGGAAGGGGTGTTCAAAATAGCTTCCTTTGATCTTAAACTGCAATAAAAAGCCAATTTTTAGGCTTAAAAAGTCTCTTTTTTTCTGCTTGGAGTTATGTTTTAAAAAAAATCTTGAGCATCCCTATTGATTCCTTCAAAGAGGGGATTCACCATACGGAACATTTCTTGATGGGGTTCATTCTGGAACCCGGGGGACAATTAAAATCTTTTGCAAACTCTGGTCTGTTTGAAAATGAACCCAGAACTCTGTAATGTGCAGGACTATGAGTCCCAGTCAAAATTTGTCGTTTCAAAAATGCCGGTCTGACTTTTCTACACCAAATATTAGCTGCACTAATCCAGAAGAGCTGCGATGGTGAATAATTTAGTCCAGGCAATCTAGGCTCGGGATGATGTCGTTTGACCCAATCTTGATAGGCGAAGTATGCTTCTTTAATTCCCCCGTTGTCTGCAATATTCTCTCCTTGCGTTCGGATACCGTTCAACTGAAAGTAGTTGAATTATTTTTATTTTTATTCATGAAAGGATTATGCATCAGTTGATATTTTCTTTTAATTACATTTTTATAGTCACATCAACTGCCAGGGTCATTAGCGACTTCAGCATAGGGCAGGCCTCGGACTCACCACACTAATTATACTATTTTACACTTTTTTTGAACGATGACACTATTTTACTATTATTTCGAAAAAAATTACACTGAATAAAAAAGATGAGCTTTTCACAAAACGGCTTCATTTGCAACCAGGCAGTTTTTTGACTGTTTAACGAAAAAAATGAATTCTCAACAAATTACATAGTGTTTCTACAAAAGAGTGAAATATTTTCTACCAAATTGTTGAATTTTCAAGGTGAACATACGCATTCTCTACAAAACAGTTGAATTTCCACTGAAAAATGTTATAGTTGATATTTAAACAAAAAATGATTTGAAGTTTAAATTAAAAAAGAGTTGAATACAACCAAAAAAGATGAATTCTCAACAAACTAAATGAATCCTCAACTAAAACAGATTAATTTTCAACTGAATACTTGAATTTTAAAATAGAAAACATTAATTTTCTGCCAAATAGTTGTATTTTCAATAAAAAAAATTAATCTTCTGCCAAAAAAGATTAATTTTTTACAAAAGACGTAAATTTGTAACTAAATAGTTGAATTTTCTACCAGAAAGACGAATTTCCAACAAAAGATAGAAGTCTTTATTTCAGTTAAAACTGTTATTAATTTAAAAAAAAAAATAATTTTCAAATAAAGAGATGAATTTTAAACTAAAATTACGAATGTTGAAGCAAAAACGTCAGTTTTTAACAAAGTGGTTCAACTGTTAACCAAGTAGTTGAATTTTCAAGTCAAAGAGATGAATTTTCAACAAAAGAGTTGCATTTTTGACCTGAAAATAAGCATTTTCAACAAAAGATTTTAGTTTTGAATAAAAAACAATTGGATATATCCAAAAAAGACGAATTTTTAACAAAATACTTGAATTTTTAACGAAAACAGATTAAATTTTAACCATACATTGCATTTTTAACAAAAAATAGGAATTGTAAACCAAATACATATACCATACTTTTTACGGATTAATTTTCTACTAAAACACGAATTTTCGACAAAATACATAAATTCTAAACCAAATAGGTGAATTTTCTACCAGGAAGACGAATTTTCAACAAAGTACATGAATTTTTAACAAAATGGTTGAATTTTCTACCAAAAAAATACGAATTTTCAACTAAATATTTTGAACAATGGACGTGATGTTGGTCCCAATTTTATTTTATTAATTTTTAGTCTATATTTTTTACGCATCGAAAAATTTTGAATTAAACAGTATAATTTTTTAACTGAAAAAGAGACCCGAGAATATGAATTTTCAACAAAATAGTTCTTTTTCAGTTTAAAAAATATTTTTTAACCAAAAAAAGCAAGTTTCAACTAAAATAAAAAATGTTTAACAATAAAAATTAAGTTTTAAAAAAGTAGTTCAACTTTCAACCAAGGCGTTAAATTTTTAATCTAAAAATGTGAATTTTCAATGAAAAATACATATTCATATTTCAAGCAAAAAGATTTTATTTAAAAATAAAAAACAATTGGATTTAACCAGCAAAGAAAAATGTTCAACAAAATACTTGAATTCTTGTCTAAAACAGATTAATTTTTAACTAAACAATTACACCGAAAATGTGAATTTTCAACAAAAAAGTTAATTTTCAACCGAAAAAGATCAATTTTTGACTGAATGTTCAACAAAATATTTTTTTTCAACAAAATAATAGAAAAATTTAAATAAAAAAGAGTGAGTGTGAAGCCTGCGATAAATAAATAGGATTTTTGACAATTTATAGACTAAAGAAAAACATTGAACGACCGAATCCATTTCAAATCAGGCAGGTTCTACACTTGAAGTCGCAGAATCTCTCGGGGACAAAATATGTTGTTTTTAGAGGAAATTAGGCAATACGTATTTTTGCGATTTGTGAAAAAAATTTTTTTACGAAGTAATGCTTATTTGAATTTTTTGCTTTGTTTTTTTAAAAAAATCCAAATTTTGTCTTTAAATTTATATAACTTTTGACCTAATGGAGATATTTAAGATTTCTTTCTTAACTTTTGTGGCCAGGAGAATTTTTTTTCATGAAATCGAATTTTCGCATTTTTCTTGCTAACAGTAAAAGATACGAAAAAATGTGAACAAAATAATTGGCACAGTTAGGAAAGTTCTACAAAAAGTTCCTGAACTCATTTATGATATCTTGTACCATTTCCGAGGAAAATAAAAAATTAAATTTTCATGAAGAAAAAAATTCTCTTGGCCACAAAACAATTTTAGCCCGGATAAAACTTATAGAATATCTTTTTTATATGAATAAAAATTTTTTAAAAATATTTTCAAAAAATAAAAAAGGTGGGGTTTGCCCCCTTTTACAGAAATAGTCATTATAATAGTACAAATTAAAAAAAAAAATGGGCAAAAAATATAAGTGTGGGTTTTTTGAGAAAATCGACTTTTAATATTTTCAGAAAAGCCGGATTTCGAAAGAAGGCGACAAACTCTACCAGAATGTGAAAAGAAATCTTAAATATCTCAACTAGGTCAAAAGTTTTGTAAATTTAAAGACAAAATTTGGATTTTTTTGAAAAACAAAGCAAAAAATTCAAATAAGCATAACTTCGTAAAAAAATGTTTTTTTCACAAATCGCAAAAATACGTATTGCCTAATTTCCTCTAAAAAACCACATATTTTGTCCTCGAGAGATTCTGCAATTTCAAGTGTAGAACCTGCCTGATTTGAAATGGATTCGGTCTGAAGTTCATTTTTAATACTTGCAAAATTTTGTGAATATATTTAAAAAAAATGTTGATACTATTTACACTATTATTGATCTCTAAAGTGAGTCCGAGGTCTGATAGGGTTAATTTCAACCAGTAGGTTATCTGTGGGGTAGAATACTAAGGGGCAGAAGTGAAGCTTTATGAAAAAACACATCCAGCCTCGCTTCCTGCTTTGGGAATCGAACCCGCATCATCTGAGCCCCGATGACTCCCTGCAATTGACCCGCCGGATGCAAGAACCAGTTCGACGCTCGAAAACGCGTAAAAGTATTGTCCGTTCGTCTCAAAAAATGAAAATGTTCAAAATCAATTTTTTGAAAATGTAGAATTGTAGAGAATAAGGAAATGAAACTTATTCCCATTAGAATTTTTTTCGCCCAACGTTTATTTTTAATAATAAAAATGAAATATTGAAAAAAGTTTCTCCCTGATTTAATTAGGGTTTAAAACTTAAATCGTTCTAACTCGGCCAAATATTATTGAAATGAGTCCATATTTGCAGGACATATTCAAAATACTCTAACGATGCCTAGGGAATCATGAAAAAGTTAACAATCGCTTATTGTTTAATAATTTTTAATTGCAAAATGAGGTCAATCGATAATTGTGTTTTCTTGGTTTCGCCGGTAAAAAGTATCTAGGTAACTTCGACTTTCAAACAACTTCCAGTGAGCGATTTGTTTAGCAATGTTGAGTGAAGTTTTTTGGAAAATCTTTTATCGAATCGCTGAGAATTTACTGAGATATTCAGATTTGGAAAAAGTACTCGACGTCTGCCCGCGCTGTTAGCTAATGCGTCGCGAGGACTGCTCTGTCAGGCAGCGTTCTCGAAGTCCAGTCTAGGTAACTTCGACTTTCAAACATCTTCCAGTGAGAGATTTTTTCAGCAATGTTGAGTGAAGTATTTTGGAAAATCTCATATGGAATCGCTGAAAATTTACTGAGATATTCATATTTGGAAAAAGTACTCGACGTTTGCCCGCGCTGTTAGCTAATGCGCCGCGAGGACTGCTCTGTCCGGCAGCGTTCTCGAGGTTCAGTCTGCGCGGGCAGACGTCGAGCACTTTTTCCAAATCTGAATATCTCAGTAAATTGTTAACAAATTGATATGAAATTTTCCAAAAAACTTCATTTAACATTGCTGAACAAATCTCTCACTGGAAGTTGTTTGAAAGTCAAAGTTACCTAGATACTTTTTACCGGCGAAACCAAGAAAACACAATTATCGATTGACCTCATTTCGCAATTAAAAATTATTGAACAATAAGAGATTGTTAGCTTTTTCATGATTTCCTAGGCATCGCTAGTGTATCTTGAATACGTCCTGCAAATATGAACTCATTTCAATCATATTTAGCCGAGTTAGAACGATTTAAGTTTTAAAACTTAATTAAATCAGGGAGAAACTTTTTTTAAATATTTCGTTTTTATTATTAAAAATAGATTTTGGGGGAGAAAAATTCTAATAGGAAAAAGTTTCATTTCCTTATTCTCTACAATTTTACATACTCAAAAAATTGATTTTTCCAATTAAAAAAATTTTTTTTGTTGGGAAGATCGGACAATACTTTTACGCGTTTTCGAGCGTCGGGCTGGTTCTTGCGTCCGGCGGTTCAATTGCTATTTATTTCAGTATTTCACTTACTCTTATTCCGACTTCTTCAGCAGTATAATTCCCATACTGGTTAATAATACACTCAGCTTTTTCAAGATATTTTTTCTTAGTTTCAGGATTCCACCAATCCTCAAGGTTTCCATCCTTATCAAATTCCCTACCCACGTCATCGAAACCGTGAGTGATTTCGTGGCCAGTCAAAAAACCAATCCCACCGTAGTTCATGTATTTGGGTCGCTCAGTATCGAAGAAACTACCGTGTAAAATTCCAGCCGGGAGCTCTACAAAAAAAAATTGAGTGAAAATATTGAATAACTAGAAAAAATAGAGCGTTATGCGCGCTTATTACATGTTTCTTATTCTGATTGATTAATTATCAAAGTAAAATACATGCTTCAATTCAAAATACTATAAAATATAATTATTAATCATAACAAATTTATCATTATCTTAATAAGTTAATATGGGATGTTATATCGCAATAAGATTTTCTTTAAAGACATTTTGGAATTCTGAGCCTTACTGATGTTTTCCATTTTCGACACTGATATATTATGAAGATGTTTAAAATTCAAAATTGGTTCACTTGTTCAGTTTTGAATGTTTATATAGTTTAAAATCATATATTTCGATTTTTTTTAAATAGGTCTACCTTGAAGATTTGTAATTGAAGATCCTTCAATTTTTAATCTGTTTAAGAGACTCCCCCACTCTTTCTGTACGTAATTTTTAGTTTCCAAAAATGTTTTACTAGTTATTGCTAGTAGAATTAGGTAGGGTGTCCGAGAACTTCATTTTCAAAATTCCCTTATTTTTCCTTGTCTAATTTTTCATTTTCCTTGATCATTAATATTCAAATACCAGCATTTTAATCTTGAAATACTTTTAACATAGAATCTTTTATAAATGGAATGAAACAGTATTTCAGATACAAATTAAAAATGTTCAAATTTATTAATTTATTTTAAACAAAAAATGTCTTTTCTACTATGAAAGATGGCTTTTTAACAAAATACTTGAATTTTCAATAAAATAATTAAATTTTCAATATAATATTTGAATTTTCAACCTAAAAATATAAATTCCCAAAAAAAAGTGTCATAGTTTATATTTCAATTAAAAAACATGAAATTTATACAAAAAAAAAAGTTTTTCAAACCCAAAAAGACGAATTTTCAACAAATAAAGATTTTTCACTGAACAAAGAAAACTTTACCTATATTTTTGAACCTTCAAGCCAAAAGACGAATTTTCTCTACAAAAATTGTATTTAAAAACAACAAATATGACTTCAGCAAAAAATTATTTTTCCACGAAACTGATGCATTTTTACCCAACAAAAATGAAATTTTAAACCAAGAAAATTATTTTTTTTTTCACAAAAAAAAAAAGAATTTTCAACTGAAAAAGATCAATCTTGAACAAATGGAAAAGTTACATTTTCAGTTTAAAAAGATTAATTTTCAACAAAATAGTTAAACTTTCAACCAAAGAGATGAATTTTCAACTAAAAATATAACTCTTCAAAAAAAATAGTTGAATTTACTGTTAAAAAAGATTTTAGTTGACTTTTCACGATCAAAATATGAATTGTTAACCAAGAAATAAGTTTCTACGAAAAAAATTGAATTTTCAATCCAAAAGATGAAATTTTACCCAAAGAGGATGACTTTTTGGCAAAATTGTTGAATTTTCATCCAAAAGGATTCCAGTTGACTTTTCAAGATCAAAATATGAATTTCTTAACAAAAATAAGATTCTACGAACCTACACTGTAAAAAAAATTTCTGGTAATTTTACCACTTTCAGAGTAGGTCCGATTATTACCTACTCCCAAAGTAACGTTTTCACTGACATTAACGAATATCCACTTTTAATATGGAATTCAACTTTTAAGTTATGTAAGTTTCCAGACAGATTCTGTAAAATTACAATGCATTATGAATTTGTAGGTGATGGTATTCTAACCAAAAATATTCGATTTTTTATTCAACATGGCAAGTTTAGCATCTACATGAGAAATGTGAGTAATTATTTCATATTAAAAGAAAGGGAAAAATTCCCCTCTTCAAACGATTATTATTTATTGAACTTAATATATCCTTTTATTGTATATTTATACTATATTTTTTATCAATTTTGTAAATAAAATTTTCCATAATTTATACCGTTCTGAAACACTCTTTTACAAATAATTTTAATTTTACCATTTTTTTATTATTCTCCGCAACTTTGAAACTTTAAAATTACTTGTACTTATACTACGTTAAGAGCTGTGCAAGTACGCCTCGTTATCAATTATCAAATTTCAAGACGTGAGATTACGTTGGAAAAAGGGATTTTTAATAGTTTCTGTACTTTTACCAGCGTCAAAGAAATCAACACTCTGAAAGTAGGTCCATTTATTACCTACTCTGAAAGTCACAGATTCACAAGCAGAAACTCTACTTCTACAACGCCTTGCTATAGTGTCAGTCTAAAAGTGGTAAAGTTACAAGATTGGTTGGAACTTCTAACATGCAAGTGGTATTCATCCCATAATTAGAGTAGTAAAATTGCACCAATTTTTTGTTGGTAATTTTACCATTCTAAGTGGTAGAATTTTTTTATTTTTTACAGTGTAGTTGAATTCTCTACCAAATAGTTGAATTTTTATCCAAGAAAGATGAAATTTCTACTAAAACCGATGAATTTTTAATGAAAAAAGGGCAAATTTTTTTTTACAGTTGAACTTTCACCCAGAAAAGATTTCAGTCCTCTCTTTAAAACCAAAATATTAAATCTAACCAAAAAGTAAATTTTCTACAAAATAGTTAAATTTTCAACAAAACAGCAGAATTTTTAAACAAAAAGTATGACTTTTCAACAAAATTGTTGAATTTGAAAACAAACAGTTTCATTTTTATCCAAGAAAGATGTAATATCTGCTAAAGCAGGTGAATTTTGAAATCAGAAAGACAAATTTCCAAAAATGAGTTGAATTTCCAGTTCACTTTACAACACCAAAATAAGAATTGTAAACTATAAGTTAATTTTCTGCTAAATAGTCGAATTTTTAACCAGAAAATATGACGTTTTAACAAGATTGTTCAATTCTCAACCAAACGGTTGCATTTTTGTCCAACAAAAATGAAAATTCTACTAAAACAGGTTAATTTTCAAATCAAAAAGAAGAATTTTCAAAAAAAGAGTTGAATTTTCATGCAAAAGGATTTCAATAGACTTTTTTTCTACAAAAAAATACAAATTTTAAACAAAAAGTAAATTTTCTAGAAAATAGTTGAATTTTCAACAAAACAGTTGCATTTTTGTTCAAGAAAGATGCAATATTTCTAATAAAAAAAGATGAACTTTTAAATTAAAAAGACAAATTTTCAGAAAAAATATTTTTCATCCAAAAAATATTTCAGTTGACTTATCAGCAATAAAATATGAATTTTAAACAAAAGGTTAATATTATACGAAAAGAGTTAAATTTTTAACCCAAAAAGACGAATTTTTAACAAAACAGTTGCATTTTCATAAAAAATTATGTCTTTTTGAGAAAATTTTTAAATTTTCAACCAAATAATAAAATTTATAACTAAAAAGATAATCTTCAGGAGAAAGTTTATGCGAAGTTGGAAAAATTACGTACATGAGTGAAGGACCCCCTCCCCCTACTGTAACAAATCGGAACAAAATGTTTCCGCCCCCCCCCCCCCCCCTTGAGATGTTACGTAATTTAAGTACGGTCCCTAATCTAAAATGATTTATTTTTGAATGTTCTTATTAAGTCGTTTATTTTTTAAGATTTACAATTGAAAGTCTTTAATTGAAAATATTTGTAAATGAAAATTTTAATTTTTTGATGAAATAAAGCATTGCAAGTCAAGTTTTGAATTCAAAATCTTCCAAATTGAAAAAAATGTATAATGTAAACCATCACAATTACAGCTTTGTGAAATTTAAAATTTGCATCATTTTTAATTGTAAATTGCAACAAAAAAACTCGTTAATTTTAAGGGTGTATAAATAATAATTCTTCAATTTGGATGCTTTTGAAAATCAAAAGTCGAGTTTTCCATTCTAAATCTTCCGAATTGAGAAAATTTCGAACGTAAATGATCAATATTACAGAATTTTAAAACTTATAATTTACATGATTTTTAACTGTCAATTGTCAAAAAAAACACTCGTCAATTTTCAGGATTTAGAATTCAAAGATCTATAATTTTAAAGAGTTCCAATTGAAAACTCGTGATCTACAATTTTTTAAATTTATAATTGAACATTCTTAATTTTAACGTTGTGCAGTTTAAAATTCAACAATTTTAAAAATGTACAAATACAAATTCTTAAATTGCGATAATTTTAAAGTTCGTAAGTCAAGAGATTTTAATTCTAAATCTTCGAAATTAATGACATTTCAAATGTAAATCATAAAAATTACAGAATTTAAAAAAACAAACTTTGCAAGATTTTTAATGTTGATTTGTAAAAATTAAACCCTTTTTAATTTCAAGGATTAGGAATTCAAAGATTTACAATTTTAAAGAGTTGCAATCCAAAACTCTTGAATTTTAAAGATGTATAAATAAAAATTCTTAAACTTTAATAATTTTGGAAAATTCTAAATATTACAAGTTGAATAAATTTTGAACGTAAATCATCAGAATTACAGAAGTTTTTTTAAATTGAAAATTGTTAAAATAAAAAACTCTTCAGGTAAAAATGTTTACAATGTAAGTTCTGCAATTTTAAAGATATAATTAAAAATTCTGGAATTTTGAAAATATACAAATACAAATTATTCAATTTTCAAAGATTTACACTGTAAAGGTATATAATTCAGAACATTTGTTTTTAATGTTTAGTTTTAAATATTTACATAATAGAAAATTCTTTAATGTTCACGATTTGCAATTTAAAATTGGTGAATATTGAAGATTTACTATTGAAAAATTTGAAGATTACAAGTCAAGTTTTCAATTCTAAATCATCCAAATTGAAAAAAATTTATAATTCAAATCATCACAATTACAGCGTTTTTATTTATAGAAACTAAAAGTTGCATCACTTTTAGTTGTAAATTTTCAACAACAAAAAACTCTTCAATTTTAAAGATATATAAGTGATAATTCTTAAATTTGGATAATTTTGCAAAGCCAAGTTTACAATTTGAAATCTTCCAAATTGTGGAAATTTCGAACTTAAATCATGAAAATTACAGAATTTTAAATCTTAAAATTGGCATGTTTTTTAATTGCGAATTGTCAAAATTAAACTCTTTTCAATTTTAAGAATTCAAAAGTCAAGTTCTTAATCCTAAATCTTGCAAATTGAAGAAATTTAGAATGTAAATCAACCAAATCACAGAATTTTTGTATTGCAAATTGTTAAAATTAAAATTTGTAATTTAAAATTATTTTTTTTAAAGCTTTACTATTGAAAACTCTTTAATTATAAAGTTGTATGTATGAATACAAATTCTTCAATTTGGATGATTTTGAAGATTACAAGTCAAGTTTTCAATTCTAAATTTTCAAAATTCAAGAAATTTCGAATGTAAATCATCGAAATTACAGAAATTTGTTATTGAAAATTGTCAAAATTAAAAACTCTTCAACTTTATAATTTGGCAATTTCAATTTCTGCAATTTTGAAGAGTTACAAATGAAAACTCTGGAATTTCGAAAATACACTGGGACCGCGCTTTACCGGAATCTGATATACGTGATGAGGTGGTCCAAGGGGGCGAGAGAGAGGCGCTTGGCAAGGTCAGCGGAGTTGTGCAGTTCACGGTTCGGCATTACACGAAGCCACAAGCAAGAAGGAGAAGAAGAACGGCACGGAGAACTCCGATTCACCGTGAAGGCCATTGAGGGTACCCCCGAAACCTCCAGTAAATCGCGGTCCCAGTGTACACTCTCAAAAATAATTCATTTTTCAAGATTAATATTGTAAAGGTATGTAATTTGGAACATTTTTTTTGGGAAAAGTTCAATTTTGAAGATTTACTATTAAAAATTCCTTACTTTTAAAGATGTATAAATTAAAATTCTTAAATTCTGATGATTTTGGAAATCAAAAGTCAAGTTTTCAATTCTAAATCTTGCAAATTGGAAAAATTTCGAATATTAATTTGTCATCTTTAGTTCTAAATCTACTATGTTATTCTTGTTACCTTTGTCAGCAACCAAAATCACAGATTTTTTAATTGTAAAACTTAAAACTTGACCAATTTTTAATTGTAAATTTTCAAAATTAAAACGCTTCAATTTTAAAGATTTCCAAATTACAATTTTGAAGATTTATAATTAAAAAATCATCAATGTTGCCGCTTTACAGTTTAAAATTCTTCAAATTTATATATAAAGATTTACAACTAAAAATTCTTGAATTGTGATGATTGTGAAGATCACAGGTCCAGAGTTTTCAAATCTGAATCTTCTAAATTGATGACATTTCAAATGTAAATCATGAAAATTACAGAATTTTTAATTGTAAAACTTGCAAAATTTTCAAATGTAAACTATTAAAATAAAAAACTTTGCAATTTTAAAGATTTACGAAAGCAAATACTATAATTTTAATTATTTATAATCGAAAAATCTTCAATTTTACCGATTTACAGTTTAAAATTCCAGTCCAGAGTCCAGAGTTTTTCAATCTGAATCTTCCACATTGATGAAATTTTAAATGGAAACCATGAAAATTACAGAATTTTTAATTGTAAAACTTAAAACTTGCAAACATTTTAATTGAAAATTGTCAACTTTGAAAGCTCTTTAATTTTAAAGATTCCCAATGGAAAATTTTACAATTTCGAACAGTTACAATTGAAAACTCTTGAATTTTTAAAATATAGAATTACAAATTATTTAATTATCAATATTTATATTTTTAAGGTATGTAATTCTGAACGTTTCTTTTGAATAGTTTAATTCTGAAGATTTACAAGTGAAAATTCTTTAATATTCACGATTTGTAATTTAAAATTCTTCAATTTTGAATACTTGCCATGGAAGACTCTTCAATATTTAATGTGTACATATAATAGAAAATGATACAATTTTGAATGCATTTTTTGGAGTAGTTTAATTTTGAAGATTAAAAACTGAAATTTAGCGTGACGTTATCTCGGATTGCTCAATAAACTTTCAATGTGGTTGGTAACAAAAATGAAAAGACAATGTAACGTGACAAGTGAGCCAGAAACTTAAGAGCTTCAATGCGGACAACGTGAATGAATAAATTTAAAGATTATTTATTAAATACACTTAACTCCCGATATAAGACTGGTTTCGGGAATGGCCTGCCTTGGCCTTGATCCTAAATTGGGGAAATCCAAACTTAAACAGGCAGAGCCACATGAATCATTTCTGTTGGATTTGTACGCATGACGCAACCAGATGCAACTAACGTGCTGAGAGTGCGGCCCTTAAACTGTTTCTAATGCTTCCTTGACTGAGCACATCCTCTCTTTCGGCCCCGCGGCTTCTCTCATCACGAAACTGCGGAGGACATCAGTTCTAGGAATAGCGTAAGCCGGGAGCATCTTATATCGGGAGTTGAGTGTAATAGCTTTCAATTTCAATAAGATTTCTGACCATAAAATAAACTCACCGTAGCTGTTCTCGTTTGGATTATAAAATGCGTTTACGAGTGTTGTGTGGCTATGAGAAACCCAGTTCGATCTGTTCCCAGGTTTCCTCAATAGGCTAAAAGAATATTCCCTCTCTGTGCGGGTTGCATTTAAAACTGAGTGAAGAAAATCATCTGGAGATATTTCCAAATTTTCGTAAAATTTCTCTATTTTCTTGTCATCAAGAAGTTCTTCAGGATAGGCAATGTTGCTTCTCATAGCCGCAGCTTTCTGCAAAGCATTCATCTTCGTTTTTTCGTCCATCCAATCAACCTGAATACAACATTCTCTATTAAACCAGTATATGAATACATTCGAGCGCCCTAAGTATTTTAAGGATATCATCCCATTAGGAAGGACTTAACTGATGCACTCAACTCCCGAGATAAGCACAGTTTCAGTCATGGCTTGCATTGGCCTTTAGCATATCTCGGGGGAATCCAAACGTAAACAGGCAGGGCCGCGTAAATCATTTCTGTTGGATGTGGCAGCATGACGCAACCTGGACACGCTTGAAATTCCAAAGCCTCAAGTTCTAGGAATAGCTTAAAATGAGGGTGCTTATCTCGGGAGTTAAGTGTCGTAGAAAAATCAGTGTTATAGCCTTAAAAGAAAAAGTGGCCTGACTTTACTTTCCATAAACTACGTTTCCAGTTTGAGGGGGGGGGGGATGAAAACTAAGGTTGGTAGCAAGAGGGGGGGGGGGGCTATAAGTGGAAATAACGTTACGAACTAAGATAAGATTTAGAACTTAAAGCCAATAAGAAAATCGAAATATATTTTTGGATGAAAGTTATTTTTTTTACTGAAAAGGCGACTATTATATTTTTGGTTCGAAATTCATCTCGTTTGGTTAAAAATTCTATTATTTGATTTTAAATTTAATTATTTCGTTGAAAATGCAACTGTATTGTTAAAAAATAATCTTTTTTATCGAAAATGCAAAAACTTTGTTGAAAATTTTTTTTTTTTTACTTGAAGGTTGAAAATTTGAATATTTGTTAAAAAGTCATATTTTTTATCTCTTTATATTATACTCTTTGGTTAAAAATTGCACTATTTTGATGAAAATTCGTTTCATGTTTGGTTAATAATAAATTTTTTGGACTGAGAATCAAACTATTCCATTTTTGGTTAACAATTGATATTTTTCATTTGAAAATTCAACTATTTGGTTAACACTTTATCTTTTTTAGTTGAAAGTTCAAGTTTTTGATTAAAAATTCATGTATTTTGGTGAAAATTCGTCTTTCTTGGAAGAAATTTAATTTTCTTGGTTGAAAATTGATCCTTTTTGGTTGAAAATGCATTTGCTTAGTCGAAATATCAACTGTTACATGCTTCGTTGAAAATTCATCTTTTTTGGATGAGAAGTCGATTATTTAACTTAAAATTAAACTACTTTGTAAAAAAATTATTTTTTTTGCCAAGGATTTATAATTATAGTTGAAAATTCAATTATTTGCTTTTAAATAAACTTTTATGTAGAAAATTAATCTTGTTTGTTGAAAATTCAACTTTTTGATGGAAAATTTAACTGTTTGGTAGAAAATTAATATATTGTGTTAAAAAGTTGTCCTTTTGTCTAGAAAATTATTCATGTTTGTTGAAAGTTCAACTTTTTGGTTGAGAATTCAACTAATTCGTTAAAAATTTGTCTTTCTTGATTGAAAATGATCTTTTTTGTTAAAAATTTATCTTTTCTGATTTAAAAGTTCAATGTTTTCCAAAGCATTCAACTTTTTAGCTTAAAAACTTTACTCTTTTGTTGGAAGTTTATCTTTCATGGTGAAAAAGTTATCTTTCTTGTTTGAAAATGAACTTTTTTGATAGAAATTCAACAGCCTTCTAGAAAATTGGTTTTTTTGTCTTGAAAATTCAAATATTTGATTGAACTTTATTCTTTTCTGTTTGACAAATTGACCATTCGATTGAAAATGCATCTCTGTATGCTGAAAATTCAACTATTTGGCTAGAAATTCAACTATTTTGTTAAAAATCTAATTATTCCTGGAAAATGTAACAAGTTTGTTAAAGTCATCATTTTTGGTCGAAAATTCAACTATGTTGTTGAAAATTGATCCTTTTGGGATGAAAATTCACCTTTTATGGTAGAAAAGTCATCCCACTTGGTTGAAAATTTATTTTTCTTGATTGAAAAGTAACTTTTTTGTTAAAAATTCAACTGTCTTCGAAAAAATTCGTCTTTTTGGCTCAACAATTTTACTATTTGGTTGAATCTTTAACTATTTTTTTTGGAAAACTAGTCCTCTCTTGTACTTGTTTCGGGGATGTCACTGGGTTATTTTAAGCCAAGAAAGATAAAAATTATACTACGCTTTTTTGACAAAAAAATATTGTTTCATTTTTAGCTATTAAAAATTTCATTTTTCTCGAAAACGACGCAAAATATGAATAGCAGGTCATAGTTCAAAATTGTTTCCTTTCCTAAAATTTATCAAATTATACCCTTACCAGATGTTTATCTTGTATAATTCAAGAAATTTTTCCAAAAAGATAGATAAAATCAATAAAAATCAACTAAAATAGCATTTATTTTAAAGAACTTTAACATATTATTTTTAAAAACGTCTTTTTTTAGTTCATTGACTGTATAGAAAACATGTTTCATGAGATTATTCAGGTTTCTGGGCATCAATGTGAAGAAAAATTGGTTTTCATCTCTAGAATTGAAGAAATATAATTTTTCAATATTCAAAATCTCATTTTTCTCAAAAACTAAGCAAAATATGAATAGCAATTCAGGGTTCAAAATTGTTCCCCTTCCTGAAATGTATGAAAACTTACCCTTACCAGATGTATATATTCTGTATTTTAACAAAAAATTTCAACAACAACAAAAATCAAATAAATTTAGCTTAAATAAATTTTTTATATTTCGTTTGAAAATTTTGGTTAAAATGAACAGGATTATCTGCTAAGGATACATTTTCATAGATTTCAGGAAGAAGAACATTTTTGAACTATGAATTGCTATTTATATTTTGCTTACTTTTCGAGAAAAATGAGATTTTGAATTGTTAAAAATTATATTTCTATAATTTTAGAGATAAAAAGCAATTTTCCTTTGAAGTTCAGGAATCTTAATAAGCTCATGTTACCGGGGGCATCCCTGAAACACATACAAAAGAGAAACTGAATGTGTAAGTACTTTTGGGTTGAACTTGATCGAGGCTAGCCGTGAACTGCTAGGTTGAAAATTAATGTTTTTTGTAAATTCGTCTTTTTGTGTTGAAAATTCATCCTTTTGGGTAGAAAATTATTTTTATTTAAAAATTCAACTATTTTGTTGAAAATGCAATATATTTCGGCTTGAAATCTTAGGAATTTAAAGAATTTCGTAATAAATTTGATATGTTACCTACAATAATTTTATGTATGAACCAGTAAGTGATTCAACTAAAATAGCGCTACTGATTCTGCCAGTGAATTGTATGTATACCATTAAACCATTTCTCTTTCAGGGTAGGCGTGACACTACCCGATTCGGGTAGTGTTTCTAGGTGGATAGTTTTCTTGTAGTTATAAATAACTACAAGTTTGGGCTCACCACACCCATGATATGCCAACAGCACGCAATATTCTCGAATGGTCACCCATCCAAGTACTAACCACGCCCAACGCTGCTTAACTTCAGTGATCTGACGAGAACTGGTTTTTTCAGCGTGGCATGGCCGTTGGCGAATTTGTTATAAACAAATGAGTGAGTGAAAATTGATATGTTACGTACAATAATTTTTAGTAATTGAATTTATTACTCTCTTAAACTGACCCAGTGAGATTGCCACTGGTTGGATCAGTATTTTGAATTATCACTAGTGAACCTGTGATTTTTCCACTTTGACTGGATGAACCAGTAAGTGACTCAACTAAAATAGCGCTACTGATTCTACCAATGAATTGAATTTGTTATAAACAAATAAGTGAGTGGAAATTGATATGTTACGTACAATAATTTCATGTAATTCAATTTATTACTCTCTCAAACTAAACCAGTGCAATTGTCACTGGTTGAATCAGTATTTTGAATTATCACTGGTGAATCAGTGATTTTTCCACTTTGACTGGATGAACCAGTAAGTGATTCAACTAAAATAGCGCTACTGATTCTACCAGTGAATTGAATTTGTTATAAACAAATAAGTGAGTGAAAATTGATATGTTACGTACAATAATTTTTAGTAATTGAAACAGTGAGATTGTCACTGGTTGAATCAGTATTTTGAATTATCACTGGTGAACCAGTGATTTTTCCACTTTGACTGGATGAAACAGTAAGTGACTCAACTAAAGTAGCGCTACTGATTCTACCAGTGACTTGAATTTGTTATAAACAAATAAGTGAGTGAAAATTGATATGTTACGTAGAATAATTTTATGTAATTGAATTTATTACTCCCTTAAACTGAACCAGTGAGATTGTCACTGGTTGAATCAGTATTTTGAATTATTACTGGTTAACCAGTGATTTTTCAACTTTGACTGGATGAAACAGTAAGTGACTCAACTGAAATAGCGCTACTGATTCTACCAGTGAATTGAATTTGTTATAAACAAATAAGTGAGTGAAAATGAATTATTGGAGATTGGCAGTAATTCGTAAATTGATTCAGTGGACAGAGGCATGAGAAAAGAAATTGCTAACATGTAAAGTTAATTGTTATAAGCAAATTGTTATAACAAATAATCGACATTAGGGGATATTGTCTTCAAAGTAGATTTCTGATCTGAAATTGCTTGCTTTCATCGTTAGGATGATACGTGGCCATTAAAATTCGAGGGTGAATGTTATTAATTAATTCTAGAAACAAATTATATAAACAAATGTACATCGTAGACATATATAGGCAGAAGCAAATCGTTTTTTCTTCTAGTCTTGTTGTTATAATATCACCAGTGATTTTTCGGACATTTTACTAACCATCAATATTGGTTAATTTTATAAACAATTTACATAAATAAATGCACATTTTAGGCTTTTTTAAGGGAAAAGAAGTCTCCTCTTCTTCTGCCCTTGCTGAAATTATATCGCCAATGATGTTGTCTAACAAAATTTGCTATGCATTAATATTTGTTTATTTTATGAAAAAATTATGTAAACAAATGTATATTTAAGGCGTTTTAAGCGTAAAGAAATCATTTTTTCTTGTATTATTTTTTAAATTACATTGAAAATGATGTTTTTAGAAAACATTTTGCCATTTTTCGCTATTTTTTCATTTTATAAACAAATTATATGAACAAATGTAAACTTTAGGCATTTGTGGACAAAAAGAAAGCGTTTTTATCGTATTCATGTTGAGATAACAGAACAATAGCGGTAATCTTGTATTTTTATAAGTCCTTTCCTTTTCATTCATTATTGAAGAGGTAATTTGAAACAAACTTAAAATAAGTGATTCTTAAAAATGCAAGTATATTTTTATCGCATTCAGCTAATACGTCATATTTGCAGTGATATGTTCTGACGAACTTTGGTTTGAAAATAAAACCTATTAAATTTATAACAAATAATGTAAGCGTATAAAAGTTCAGTAATTTGCAAAGAGAAAGAAATCATTCAATTTTCATTATAAACGTCTCCAATGTGTATTATTATATAAGTTGTTCATAAATTTTATGAATTTCATTTCATCACAAAATGTTGTCAAAGAACATCATTCACAATATAATTTTAACAGGACTAGGTGAAAGAACGATTTTTTCTGCCTATAAAAGCCCAGAATATGCATTTGTTTACCTAATTTGTTAATAAAATAAACAAATAGTTAGGCATAACCAAATTTCATCAAGACATTTCATTGTCAATATAGGTTTAAAAAATAATAAAAGAAAAATTGATTTTTTTCTGCCTATAAATATCTGCAATGTACATTTGATTATATAATTTGTTTATAAAATAAGCGAATAGCGATGCTTGGCAACATTTTTCTATATAACATAATTGAACATATGATTTCAACAATATCAGGAGAAAAAACGATCTCTTTTTGCTTAAAAACGTCTTTTATATGAAATTGTTTATATAAGTTGTTTATAAAATGAACAAATATGAATGCATAGCGAGATTTTTCAAGAAAAAATGATTGGAAAAATAATTTCAGCAAGGTCAGAAGAAAAAACGATTTCTTTTCACTTAAAAATGCCACTAAATGTGCATTTGTTTATGTAATTTCTTTATAAAATAAACAAATATTAATTCATAGCGATTTTTGTTTGAAAACTTCATTGGCAATATAATCTCAGCAAGATCAGAAGAAGAAACGATTTATTGTCGTTAAAAAACGCCTAAAATGTGCATTTGTTTATATAAACTGTTTATGGATTTAATAAAAATACTTGGAGACTTCGTATTTTAATTTTCTGTTTGGGATATATGTAAAAACAATACTTATTCACAATTTTTTGATTCAAAGTAATTGTTAATATTATAAACAAATTTATCAAAAAAAATTGACATCTCATAAAAAAATACATATTTTATTCAATGTCTAACCGGAATGTGCATTTGTTTACCTAATTTGTTTATAAAATAAACAAATAGTTAGGCATAACAAAATTTCATCAAGACATTTCATTGTCAATATAGTTTTAAAAAATAATAAAAGAAAAATCGATTTCTTTCTGCCTATAAATATCTGCAATGTACATTTGATTATATAATTTGTTTATAAAATAAGCGACTATCGATGCTTGGCAACATTTTTCTATATAACATCATTGGTCATATAATTTCAACAATATCAGAAGAAAAAACGATTTCTTTTTGCTTAAAAACACCTTTTATACGAAATTCTTTATATAATTTGTTTATAAAATGAAAAAATATGAATGAATAGCGAAATTTTTCAGTAAAACATAATTCCAGCAGGGTCAGATGCAAAGGCGATTTCTTTTCATTTAAAAACGCCCAAAATGTGCATTTGTTTATATAATTTGTTTATAAAATAAACAAATATTATTTCATTGCAAATTTTTTTTTGAAAACATCATTGGCAATAATCTCAGCAAGATCAGAAGAAAAAACGATTTCTTGTCGCTTAAAAACGCCTGAAATGTGCATTCAAATTATAATAAAATAAATTGTTTATAAAATAAACAAATATCGATGAGTAGTAAAATTTTGTCAGAAAACATTATTGGTAATATAATTACATCAAGATTAGAAGAAAAACGATTTGTTTCTGCCTATAAATGTCTGCGATGTAATTTGTTTATATAATTTGTTTATATACTTTGTTTATAGAATTATTAAAAAGGATGAAAATACTTGGAGACATTGTATTTTGATTTTCTGTTTGGGTTATATGTAAAAAGAATACTTATTCACCATTTTTTAATCCAAAGTAATTGTTAATATTATAAACAAATTTATCCAAAAAAAATGGACATCTCATAAAAAATTACATATTTTAGTCAATCTCTGAACGGCAATTTTCGTTTTTTTCAACGGAATAAATTTTTAATTTACTTGGAAAAATCCGTCCTTTAAGAAACTTTACCAACCAATAATAATTGTTTAATTTATAAACAAATTCACAACTTGACTACTAGTCAACAAATGGAAGTTGTTTTTTTGTTACGAAATCGAATGTCAGTGACTAAGGTAGGACCTTATGTATTAGAAGACATTTTGCAATATTTTTAATATTGATTTTCGTGATTTTTCAAACGGTGGTTTTAGCTGCAGTGCTGATAAAATCTCCTTATAAATAAGGTCCTTTCTAAGTCAATGGCAGTCGATTTAATAAAAAACGACATCCAATTGTTGATGAATAGTCAAGTTGTGTTTTTGTTTATAAAATTGCTCATAAAATAAACAATTATTGTTCGTAAATAAAGTATGATAAGGCAAGGATTTTCCCAAGTAACTTAAAATTTATTTGATTGAAAAAACAAAATCTGTTGGTTGAAAATTGACGAAAATCGGTATTTATTTTTAGAATTCATTTAAATAAATAAAAAATATTGCCTGATAAAGTTTCTAAATAAATAAGGTCCTTCCTGGGTATTATTTATTTCCGACAAATTTTTGATCAATTTTTTTAAAGTAAAGAAGTGTTTAGAGCGTGAAATTACTTGAATATTCATTTGTTTATATCATTAACGTTTACTTTGGGTTTTGAAAAAAGGTAACTGAGCATTGTTGTTACATATATTTCGAACAAAAAATTACGAAATAAAGTCTCAAAGTATTTTTGATCTTGAAGTAGCACTTTCACTCATTAATTTGTTAATATAAAAAATGAAATATTTTTAAAATGTTATAACCTGCTGTATATAATTTTTCAGGAGTGTTTTTGCTGATTTCATGACGTTTTACATCAATGTAAGTATTTGAAAAAAATGGGATCGTTTGTAAAGAGAAAGAAAAAAAAGTCAGCTTTGTTGTTAAATAAAAAATTTAAAAAAAAATGGCTCGCACGAATCTTTTTGAAATTTAGTCGACTCTCATTTAAATGTAAAAAGGCGTAAATCAAATCAAAATTGTAAGCTTTAGACTCGTTTATCCAGAAAAACTGTTTGTGTTTTTTCTTCTTCAAAAAACACAACATTTTTCTTCAATCGTTATAACTTTCCTCCTAATGAAGATATTTAAGTTATCTTTATTGCCTCTGATGACGTTTATTTCTGAAAATATTAAAAGTTTTTTTTCTCAAGAACCTCAACTTTTCTTTTGCTCCAGTTTTGTTACTAACTTGGTACTCATACGACCAAGAAATCATATAAGTTTTATGCAGGCTAAACCATATTTGTAGTCGAAAGAATTTTTTGATTGAAAAATTTAATTTTCACATTTTTCTTACAAAAAACGAAAGATTGAACAAAATTTTAAGTAAAACGTATCGAATGTTCCCAGATAACAATCGTGCGACGCATTGAACCCGCACGTCATGCGAGGCACGTCGTGCGTGCTAAAATGCATTAATTTTGCCAACACGTGCCTCGTTCAAGTGATGGGCACCAGAGTGCGAGCAGAATGCGTCGCATTTCGCTGTCACGCATGCAGTCACGCAGTGTTGATATTATGCGACGCACATCGTGTAGGCACGGTGATGGCCGGGGATGACGTAAATTTACGGAAATTTAAAATTATCAAAATTAAAAATTAACGTAATGCTGAAAATATTAAAAAACTAATTATTGAACCGGGCCTTACATGTTTTGGTCCAAGCGCAATGGTGTTTCACCGCTTTTGAAAATTCTCGTGAACTTTAATTTTTGGAAATTGAATTTAATGAATATCAAAAAATATTAGTTAAATAATAATTTTATCATTTTCAGGGGCCGTTTGCTCTCTGTCCAAAAAATTGTATACCCTCTTCTACCATGCGGCGGTTCAATTATAAATAAAAAAATTTGTAGATACATTAGGTTTTGAAAAAATGTTAATTGATTAAATCACTTAAGCATAATTTTTATCATTATAAATGAATATATATATATATATATATATAATCGTTTAAATAATATCAATAATAATATAAGTTTAAAATGTACTGAGCCAAATCTTTATTGAAATATATAATCATTTTCAAAAAGCGCGCGATGGCAGTATATCAACGATACGCGTAGTAAAAACAATCGCTAAACGCTCGCTTGACTACTGCGTAATGTGTCATTTTTCCTCCATTTGTAAAGAAGAAGTCATTGTTTTTTTCTGCTCCCGGCGTCTCTTATTGTGTCCAGTTTTACGGGTTTTATCAAATATATCGCAATATAATCCATAATTGAATTCTTGGATTTTAAGTTATTGTGGATTTGGTTTTTGTTAAGCTTTTCTAATAATTTTGCCAAAGTTTGAGACTGAAGAAAAACGAATGGCGTTTAACTTTAACAAAGATTTGCGATAAGTGAGTTATATGTGACGGGCTGAGAGTAAAAGCGGTGCAAAATGAGTTGCAGAAGAGAAGCGGTTTCAGTTTTCGTGTCAACGCAAAGAAGACTTGAAAAAAGTATGGGAGTGAAAACGGAATGATTGAGCGTCAGAGTAGAAGCGAACTGAAATTATTCCGCGGGGAAAAACGGTTTTGGACTTCAACCCGCTTTGGCTCCCAGTCTGAACTCAAGCCGCTTTTACCCACAGTCCCAACCCATCCAGAACATGGGAATTTTCGGCCCCCACCACTTTCCCATCTGGGAGCAAC
>CAKNYM010051934.1:325995-347403 GCA_932195095.1 Andricus curvator | reverse complement strand
ACACACACACACACACACACACACACACACACACACACACACACACACACACACACACACACACACACACATAACACGAATTTGTTAAAATATATGAATCCTCAGTCCAAAAGGACGAATTTTCTATAACAAAAACAAAATTTTTGGCAAAACAGTTGAATTTTCAACCAAAGTGTATTCTGAACCAGAAATATTAAAAAATGGAATAAATATTAACATTATTATTATTTAAACAATTTTTTATCGAAAGAGACCATTTTTTTAAAGACTGATGAATATTCAAATAAAAAAAAAAGACATTTTCGACCAAATAGTCGAGTTTTCGAACAAAAAAATTAAACTTCAACCAAAGACCAAGTAGTTGAAATCTGAAGTCAAAAAGATGATGTTTTGAAAACACAGTTGATATTCTCAGCAAAAAAATTGAATTTTAAATTTAAAAATTGAATTTTCAATGAAGAAGTTAATTTTCAATAAAGAAAAGATTTTATACCAAAAAAGATAAATTTGCAACTAAATAGACCAATTTTCTACCAAAAACAGTTGCATTTTTTAGCAAAAAAGATTAATTCTCAACAAAATAATTAAATTTTCAAGAAATAGAAGAATTTTTAACTAAAATAGATCAATTCTGAATGATAAATAAAATTCTAGACTTTTAAACCAAGAAGAATAAACTTTCGCCCAAAAATAGTTGGATTTCCTCATTGGGTTCAATTAATTTAGTTTACATGTAAGCGAAAAAATAAGAAAAATGGGAAAAAGGACCATTCTTTAAAAAAGGGCATACAAGGGAAATAGAGGGAAGAGTGTAAAGTCTGCCATCTATAAAAATATACCACTTTTTAGTATTATTCTAATCGAATAAAGAAATTAATAAATTAGGAGATCCTATATTTTTCCATCACCCAATTAAGTGCAATAACAGGACTAATTAAATAATAAATCTCTCATTAAACTGTAAATTTAATCAAGAATTTAATCTGATAGTTTAATTTTCTACCAAATTAGTTTAATGTTCAACCAAAAATATGAATTTTCAACAGAAAAAATTAATTCTCAATTAAACAGTTTAATTTTCTACCAAATTTTTGAACTTTCAAGTCAAAAAGATGAATTTTCTATCAAGAAGAATTATTTTTTATCAGAAAATATAAATTTTCAACCAGACAAGATCGATTTTTAATATCAATTTTCAACCAAAAACACATAATTACATTTTCAGTAAAGAAAATTAAATCTCAACCAAAAAAATTAATTTTTAACAAAATAGTTCAGTTTTGAACCGAAAAGATGAATTTGCAACAAAAATACATTTTTTCTAATAAGTGCGTAAACTTTAAACTAAAAAAGGTGATTTTTTAACAAAATAATTAAATTTCCAAGAAATAAAAAAATGTCTAACCAAAAGAGATGAACTTTGAACCAAAAATTTAATAGTAGAGTTTCAAACCAAAAAAACTTTCAACCAAAAATAGTCAGATTTTCTCAATGGATTCTATTAATTCAATTCGCATTCAAGTGTAAAAATAAGAAAAATGGGGAAAAGAAGAATTCTTTAAAAAAGGAAAAAAGAGGGAAGAGTGTAAAGTCTGCCATCTATAAAAATTTACCCCTTTTGCTTCCTCATAGAGGAAGCTTTGTAATGGTAACATTTTCCAAAAAATTTTAATTCATTTAATTTAACCTTCCTCAATTTAAAAATGTCTAATACAATGTTCTAAGCAATTTTCCGGATGTGTGTGTGTGTGTGCGTGTGTGTGTGGATCTCACACTTTTTTGTGAACACGATAACTTGAAAACGGTTGCAGATAAATTGATGAAATTTGGAGGGCTTATTTTCACCACTAATATCTTGAAACTGACCGAAGGATTTCGAGAAACATTTATGGAAAATTTGTTTAGCACTCAATAATATTTTAAAAATCGGTTTTTTATGGTAAAACTTTTTTCATTAGCATAACTCAAAGTTGATGCAAGGATATAAAAGGTTCCTTGGTTCGAGACGAATCGATTGACTTATAATATTCATACATTTTATTGAAGAGTAGGGAAGTTATGGTACTTTATATATTTTGAAAATCAGTTTTTTATAGTAAAACTTTTTTCATTAACATAATTCAAAGTTGATGCAAGAACAGAAAATATGTGTTGATTCCAGACGAATCGATTAACCTATAATATTAATACATTTTATTGAAGAGTAAGGAAGCTATGGTAATGCATAATATTCAAAAATACGGTTTTTTATAGTAAAACTTTTTTCTTCAACATACTTCAAAGTTGATGCAAGAATATAAAAGATTCCTTGGTTCGAGACAAATCGATTGAACTACAATATTAATACATTTTATTAAAGAGTAGGGAAGTTTTGGTAATTTATATATTTTTTAAATCGATTTTTATAGTAAAAATTTTCTCATTTTCGTAATTTAAAGTTGATGCGAAAATAGAAAAGTTGTGTTGATTTAGGACGAATCGATTGACCTATAACATTGATACATTTTATTAAAGAGTAGGGAAGTTATAGTAATTTATATATTTTTAAAATCGATTTTTATAGTAAAAATTTTCTCATTCTCATAATTTAAAGTTTATGCAAGGATAAAAAAGTTGTGTTGATCCAAGACAAATCGATTGACCTATAACATTGATACATTTTATTAGACAGTAGGGAAGTTATCGTAATTTATATATTTTTAAAATGGATTTTTATAGTAAAAATTTTCTCATTCTCATAATTTAAAGTTGATGCGAGAATAGAAAAGTTGTGTTGATTGAAGACGAATCGATTGACCTATAACATTGATACATTTTCTTGAAGAGTAGGGAAGTTATGGTAATTTATATATTTTGAAGATCCGTTTTTTATAGTAAAACTTTTTTCAATAACATAATTCAAAGTTGATGCAAGAACAGAAAAGATGTGTTGATTCGAAACGAATCGATTAGCTTATTATATTAGTACATTTCATTGAAGAATAAGGAAGCTATGGTAATGCATAATATTAAAAAAAAAACGGTTTTTATAATAGAACTTTTGTTACTGACATAATTCAAAATTGATGCCAGAACGGAAAAGATTCCTTGATTCGAGGCAAATTGATTGACCTACAATTTCAATACATTTTATTAAAGAGCGGGGAAATTTTCGTAATTTATATATTTTTAAAATTGGTTTTCATAGTAAAAATTTTTAATTCTCATAATTTAAAGTTGATGCGAGAATAGAAAAGTTGTGTTGATTCAAGGCGAATCGATTGACCTATAACATTGATACATTTTATCAAAGAGTAGGGAAGTTATAGTAATTTACATATTTTTAGAATCGACTTTCATCGTCACAATTTTCTCATTCTCATAATTTAAAGTTGATGCAAGAATGGAAAAGTTTTGTGAATTCAAGACAAATCGATTGACCTATAATTTAAGCCATTAAGCCAATTACCTTTCGGGGTAGGCGTAACACTACCCGATTCGGGTAGTGTTTCTAGGTGGATAGTTTCTTGTAGTAAATAACTACAAGTGTGGGCTCACCACACCCACGAGGGGCCAACAGCGCGCAGTATTCTCGAATGGTCACCCATCCAAGTACTAACCGCGCCCAACGCTGCTTAACTTCAGTGATGTGGATTCAGTGGATGTCACACTTTTTTGTGAACACGATAAATTGAAAACGGTTGCAGATAAATTGATGAAATTTGAAGGGCTTATTTTCCCCACTAATATCTTGAAACTGACAAAGGATTTCTAAAAATATTTGTTCCAATTTTTTTTAGCACTTATTAATATTTAAAAAATCGGTTTTTTATAGTCAAGCTTTTTCATTCACATAATTCAAAGTGGATGCAAGAATATAAAAGATTCCTTGGTTCGAGACGAATCGATTGACCTATAATATTAATATATTTTATCAAAGCGTAGGGAAGTTATGATAATTTATATATTTTGAAAATCGGTTTTTTATAGTAAAACTTTTTTAATTAACATAATTCAAAGTTGATGCAAGAACAGAAAATATGTGTTGATTCGAGACGAATCGATTGACCTATAATATTAATACATTTTATTGAAGATTACGGAAGCTATGGTAATGCATAATATTTGAAAATACGGGTTTTTATATTAAAACTTTTTTCTTTAACATAATTCAAAGTTGATGCAAGAATATAAAAGATTCCTTGGTTCGAGACGAATCGATTGACTTACAATATTAATACATTTTATGAACAAGTAGAGAAGTTATGGTAATTTATATATTTTTAAAATCGATTTTTATATTAAAAATTTTCTCATTCTCATAATTTAAAGTTGATGCGAGAACGGAAAAGATTCCTTGATTCGAGGCAAATCGATTGATCTATAATATTAATACAATTTATTGAAGATTGAGAAAGTTATGCTCATGTATGATATTTGAATCATCTGTTTCTAACAGAAAAACTTTTTCCATCGACATAATTCAAAGTTGACGCATGAATAGAAAAAATTTTTTGATGATAAATTTTCAAATAGAATAATTCTGACAATTTCTGTAAAAAAATCATAAAACTGGAAAAGGGATAGGGTGCGACAGGACTCTTCCCTTCCCTTTTCCAGCTCAAAAAATTATCATTTCGAATACTTACACATACATTTCGTATTATTTTGTAATTTTGTAATTTTGGTAAATTTCTATTTTTAAATTGATCAAAATGAAGAATTTGGTTTGTCTATTGTTGAAAAAAATAACTTATGCTTCCTCTATGAGGAAGCAATTACATTTGCTGACGGGAAGCAAAGTGCTCGTGAAATGAGCACCATATATAAATACAAATAAAGTGGAAAAACTTGAGATCGAATTCACAGCTAGTTTAGTATTATTCTAATTGAATAAAAAATTAATAAATTAGAATATCCCCGCACAGAAATAAGTGCAATAACAAAACTAATTAAAAAATAAAATGTTCAGTAAACTCGTTCTCTGATCTATACAATAATTAAATTGTAAAAATACCTGCTGAGGTGATAAGAACTAGTCTGGTACTCATTTTGACCTTTTTGGGTGCTTAAAAATGAATAATTCTCTTTTTTGCGATTACATTCGTTGAGAAGTCAGGCTGCCAGACCATGTGAACGAGTTGACGAGTTGTAAAAAAAATGTATCAGGTGCTAAAGACCCTTCGAAACCGGTTTAATCTACATCAAGGGCTTTAAAGTCCCGTGCCACTGAATTAATGGGCGAAATGTATCCCCTGGCCCCCCTTTATTCGCATTCTATCAGCTCTGCTTTATATACGTGTGCAATTACTTAGACACCGTCCCAACTGTTGTCGCATACTAAATACTTAAGTACTTAATCTCCACTACCTGTGTCGCCGAAAATGTCCTACCTGTCTTTTCAACTCGAACTAATATTTTAATACTCCCTTACATAATTATTATTCAGATAATTGTTGAAGATTATTGAAGGAAATAATAGTTATAAACATTTGAATGAATTACAATTTTAAAAAAATGCAGGCAGCGCGAATTGAACACGCAACCTTTTGGCTATGAAGCCGAAGCGTTACTGCCTGAGCTACCGGCCGTTCGGAAGTGTTTTTAACCAAACTCTATATTATGGCCTATAGTAATTAGTTGCATTTTTATCAGAAAAAGGATGAATTTTCACCCAAGAAGATTAATTTTCGACCAAAAAGACAAATTTTTTAAAACCAACCCAAAAGATTATTTCTTAACCCAAAAGATTAAATTTCTAAACATGAAATAGTTGAATTTTCAAACAAGGAAGTAAATTTAAAAAAAATTCTAATAAACTAGTTCAACTTTCTACCGAATAGTTGAATTTTCAACTGGAAAAGATGAATTTTTAAGCAAATAGTGAAACTTTCAACCATAAAGATAAATTTTCTAGCAAGAAGATTAATGTTCTACCAAAAAAGACAAATTTCTAACAGAATACATCAATTTTCAATAAAATTGTTGAATTTCGGCATTTTCATGATGAGAGGAGCCGCGGGGCTTAAAAAGAGTATGTGCTCAGTCGAGCGTGATAAACATCTCGAGGGTCGCACTCTCAGCGCGTTAGTTGCATCTGGTTGCATCATGCGTCAAAATACAACAGAAGTGATTCATGCGACCCTGTCTGTTTGCGTTTGAATTCTCCCGATTTAGGATCAAGGCCAAGGCCAAGGATCATGTCCGAAACGAGTCTTATATTGGAAGTTGAGTGTACCTCATATTGAATTCAATATGAAACACTTTTAAATCCTAAGATTTTGAGTCGAAATATATCGCATTTGCGACGACATGGCTGAATTTTTAAACATAAAAGATTTTCTAACAAAATAGATGACTTTTTAAAACAAAAAGACGAATTTTAAACATGAACAAGACGAATTTTCAACAACAAAAATTAATTTTTAACTAAACAGTTGCATTAACAACCAAATAGTTGAACTTTCAAGCAAAATAAGTTCATTTTCAACCAAGAAAAATGAATTTTCCACTATAAAAAATGAATTTTCAATTCAGAAGGACGCAATTTTAACCAAAAAATTGCATTTTTACCAAAAATGTGACTTTATCAATATAGTTGAGTTTTCAACTAAATGGGTCGAATTTTTAAAACAAAAAGTATTAAAATTCAACTAAAACCAGTTGAATTTTCAAGCCAAAAAAACGAAATTTTTAGAAGGCAGCTGAATTTTCAATCCAGAAAAATGACTTTCCTACCATAAATGATGAATTTTCTACCAACAGATGAATTTTCTAGCAAAAAAAAAGAATTTTCAACAAAATAGTTGAATTTCCTAAACATATAGATGAATTTTCAAACACATAGATGAATTTTCAGTCAAGAAATATATATACCATTAAGCCATTTCCCTTTCGGCGAGCCTCAAGGGGTAAGCGTGACACTACCCGATTCGGGTAGTATTTCTAGGTGGATAGTTTCTTGTAGTAAATAACTACAAGTGTGGGCTCACCACACCCACCACCGCCAACAGCAACGCAGTAGTATCAGACGGTCACCCATCCAAGTACTAACCGCGCCCAACACTGCTTAACTCCAGTGATCTAACGGGAACTGGTGTTTCCAGCGTGGTACCTCATAGTTGAATTTCCAACTGAAAAAGATTTTTTTGGACCCGAAATAGAATAGTAAAAATTTTCAATTAAAAAAATTAACCGAAAAAAAAACGAATTTTCAACTTGTTGAATTGAACCAAAAAAGAGGAATTTTCAACCAAACAGTTAAACTTACAACCAAAAATATAAATTTTCAACAAAAAGATTAATTTTCAACCAAATAATTTAATTTTCTACCAAATTGTTCAATTTTCAAGCTAAACAGATGAATTTTCTACAAAACAGATCAATTTTCAACTAAAATGATGTATCAATTGTAGCCATTTTTTAAGAAGTAGTTAAACTTTCATTTAAACAAATTATGAACCGAAACAAAAATTCACAATTTGGCGGTCATTGGCTGCAGATAAAGTCTTTCAAATTTATATAAATAATTAAATAAATAAATAAATTCAGGGTGGGCGTAAGTCAGGAAAAATCTGGAAATCAGAGAAAAGAGATGGAATTTTATTGGACTGGGAAAGTCAGGGAAACGTCAAGGATTTTAAAAAAATGCAAAAGTTAGGGAATTTCTATAAATTGCACTTTAAAAACTTAAAAATGTTAAAAATGTTACAAGATTGAAATTCTGGTCTTTGAACATGAATGGTCGGGCAATTACTTTCTTCTAACGATAATATTTTTAATCAAAAATTTTATTATTTGGTTGAAAATTCGATTGTTTTGTTGAAAATTTTACTAATAATTTAGTAGAAAATGAACTTTTTGTTTCTGATATAAAAAAAATATATTTTTCGGTTTAAATATCAACTATTATATTATTCACTCAAAATTCCTTTTTTCTTTGTTAAAAAGTGTTAAGAAATTGGTTTTGAAAAATATTGAAGTTTAAAACTACTTGGTTGAAGGTTGAACCAATTTGTTGAGAAATCATTTTTTTTGTTAGAGATTTATAATTTTTTTCTACTTGAGAAATGGTCATTTTTGGTAGAAATCTTCTTGGATTGAAACTTCGTCTTTGTAGTTTTAAAATTAATCTTTTTTGGTGGCATCTTTTTTTTGTTGAAATATAAACTATTAGATTTTTTGTTGAAAATTTTGGAAATTCTAAGTTTTTGTTAAAAAATTAATTTATTTTGTTGAAAATTAAAATATTTTGTTGAAAATTCACCTTTTCGTTGGAAATTCAACTTTTCGGGTTAAAAATTCAACTGTATTCTAAAAAATTCATCTTTGTGGTTTGAAAATTGAACTATTTGGTTGAAAATGCAACTATTTTTGGTTGAAGTTTGATCTTATTTGAGTAAAATTCGAGCATTTGGTTGAAAGGTCAACTATTATGTTGAAAATTCGTCTCTTTTGCTTTGAAGTTCAACTATATGGTTTCGATTTCAACTATTTGGCTAAAAATTAATTAATTTTTGTTGAAAATTCATCTTTCTTAATTGAAAAATAGCTATTTTTAGAAAATTCATCCATACCATTAAACCATTTCCCTTTCAGGGTAGGCGTGACACTACCCGATTCGGGTAGTGTTTCTAGGTTTTTCTTGTAGTTATAATTAACTACAAGTGTGGGCTCACCACACCCACGATGTGCCAACAGCACTCATGTCAGTATTCTTGAATGGTCACCCATCCAAGTACTAACCGCGTCCAACGCTGCTTAACTTCAGTGATCTGACGAGAACTGGGTTTTTCAGCGTGGTATGGCCGTTGGCCATCAATAATAGATAAACCTTTCAGCGGATAATAAATATCATCTAGTTTATTAACTATTGTATGAAAACAAACATTTTCTTATCGAATTTAAATAGTTTATCATGGACTTTTAAAGGTTGACCAATAAAATCGTAAACTGAAGTTTCAAATGTTGGTAAAATCTGACAAATAATTTAATGAATATAATACCATGTATCAAATTTAAAAAAATTTTAAATGTATAATTTTTTAGATTTCTTCTATTTACTTTTTTTGCATTAAACATAAAAATCTACTGTTTTCAAAAAGGGCTCAATGGATCTTTTCGATTTTGCTCTTAAAAATAGACTACCATAATCAGTCGAAAAATCCCATATAAAATTAAAATTTGCACCGAGCCTTCCTCTCGCGACTAAATTTTTATATAAAAGCGTAATTAAATATCAATAAAAAATGAATTCTCTTCTTCACGATAAAACAAGTTTCAACACTTTCTACCTCTTCTATATTTTTAGTATCGCGCAAACTTCCATAAGTCGAGTAAAGAGGAAAAAGATGTAGAAAAAGAGAAAAATTCAGCAACCCTCGTAGTTTTTCTTTGTCGCGGCTTGTCTTCGAGGCGAGTGGAAAAGAAAAATAAGAGAGAATGAAAAAAAGAAGAGAAAGGAAAAAAGTGAAAAGAAAGAAGAAAAAGAAAAGAAAAAGGAGAGTTTCTTTACTCGATGCGACTGCGCGAGAGACGTCTACTCATTTCCGTAGGCGTCTTCAGATCTCAACCCTCGAGTTTCGTCGACCCACCCCAGTTGGGGGTTGAGGGTGGAAATAGGGGTCGGGGGTTGCTTGTAAGTTCTGCACGTCGGCACGCCTCCAGGACTCGTCGCGATCGTAAAAAGCATCGCCACGGGGTTCCTAGGCCTCTCTAGGACGTGTGTGTTATATTTTCTGAATACACACACAGAAATGTGAATGTGTTAGTTCGTCTGGGGTTGTGGATGCCAGAGGGGTGGCCTCCGCACACCCCCTGACCTGACAAATTATGACATTTGTTTTTTATCTTCTCTACCCCCCGATAATAAATGGGAGGAATGGAAAAATCTAAACTTTGTGAAAAAAGAGTGAGCGTGAGAGGGGGGGGGGGTTGAAAATAAAATGTGAATATAAAGTTAATTTAAAATAATTGGAATTGTTTTCCTGAAATTTGTAATTAAATCCACTAATAGGGTTTCTAAATTTTTTGGTAAAACATATTTGTATTTGTTGTTTTCACAATTAACTATAATAAAGTGCTTTTGTCTTTTCATTTTTGTTATCACATAGTTTGATAGTTTATTAGTATACATCAGTTTGATAGTTTATTAGTATACGTCTTACACGTATTGAAGGACAAAATAGTCTAATTTTGAACTAAGAAAGAGGAATTTTCAACAAATAACAAATTAATTTTCAACATATTGGTTGAAAATAGTTTCCAATCTACAAAGATGCATTTTTTAGAAGACAGTTGGATTTTCAACCAGCAAAGTTGAATTTTCAACAAAAAATTTAATTTTCAACCAAATAGTTTAATTTTCTACCAAATGTAATAATGTTATTAAATATTAAAAATAGAAAAATTTATTTTTTGGTAAATCTTAACCAAGAAGGATTGCTTCCTAACAAAATGGTTGAATTTTGAAAAAAAGACATAAACTTTCAACAAAATACTTTAATTTTTAACCAAGAAGATTAATTTTCTACCGAAAAAGACAAATTTTTAACAAAATAGTCAAATTTTCAACCAAACAGATTCATTTTCAACTAAAATGATGAATCTTCAACTGGAATAGTTAAATTTCAAACTAAAAAGGTAAATTTTTTCAACAAAAAGTAATGATTTTTCAACAAAATAGTTAAATTTTCAACCAAGGAGATGAATTTTCAACTAAAATGAAGAATCTTCATAAAAAGTGACTTGAGTTGATATTTCAACCAAAATATTTTTTAATTTTAAATCGAAAACAGTTGAAGTCAACCGAAAGAGATGAATTTTCAACGAAATAGTTGATTTCTCAGTGAAAAAGACGAATTTTGAACAAAACAGTTGAGTTTTTAGCGAAGAAGGATACTGTTTAACAAATTTCTTTAATTTGCAACAAAGTAGATTAATTTTATCCAAATATTTCAATTTCTGACTAAAGAAAAATAATTGTTCAACCAAAAATGCAATAATTATCTTTCTATTTGAAAAATTATTTTTAAAGAATCGAATCTTCAACAAAATAGTGAAATTTTTATACAACAAAGAGATGAGTTTTCAACAAAACTGATGCATTTCCAGCGAAAAATAAATTTTCAAATAATTAGTTGAATTTTCAACTGGAAACCCCAATTTTCTAAGTAAAATGGAATAGTTAAATTTTCATTCAAAAAATTTAATTTCAACAAAAGAAAAATCGCATTTGCAACAAAATAGCTAAATTTTCATCTAAAATGATAGATCTTCAATAGTTTAATTATAAACTGAAAAAGTAATTTTCTGCTAAAAACAATGATTTTTCAACAAAATAGTTAAATTTACAACCAAAGAGATGTGTTTTCAATTAAAATGAAAAATCTTCCAAAAAAAATGGGTTTTAATCCAATTTTTGAATTTTCTGCAATTTCTCAAAAACGTAATAGTTCATGTTTCAACCAAAAACAAATTTGAATTTTCAATCGAAAACAGTTGAAGTCAACCAAAAAAGATGAATTTTCAACCAAATAGTTGAATTTTCAACAAATAAAAAATTAATTTTCAACATAATAGTTTAAGTTTCAAGTCAAAAAGATTTTTTTTTCAATAAAACAGTTGTATTTTCAACCACATAGTTGAATTTTGAACGTACAAAGATGCATTTTTTAGAAGACAGTTGGATTTTCAACCAGCAAAGTTGAATTTTCAACAAAAAAGTTAATTTTCAACAAAACAGTTTAATTTTCTACAAAATGTAATAATGTTATTAAAAATTGAAAACAGAAAACTTTATTTTTTGGTTGGAGATGCATCATTCTAGTTTAGGCGGATTAATCCATCATAACTTTGAGAAATCTGAAAATAAAAATTCAATAAATTTTCTAGATTATTAAATCTTCATTTGTAAATTTTACCCAAGAAAGATTGCTTTCTCACAAAATGGTTGAATTTTCAAAAAAATAGATGAACTTTAAACCAAATACTTAAATTTTTAACCAAGAATAATAAGTTTTACCGAAAAATACGAATTTTTAACAAAATAGTCCAATTTTCAACCAAAGAGATTAATTTTCAACTAAAATGAAGAATCTTCAACTGGAATAGTTGAATTTTAAACTAAAAATGTAAATTTTTTAAACAAAAAGTAATTATTTTTAAACAAAATAGTTAAATTTTCAACCAAAGAGATGAATTTTCAACTAAAATGAAGAATCTTCAACTAAAATGAAGAATCTTCACAAAAAGTGATTTTTCAACCAAATTGTTGAATTTTCTTTTTCATTGAAATTTTTGAAAAAATGTGATAGTTGATATTTCAACCAGAATATATTTTTATTTTAAATCAAAAACAGTTGAAGTCAACCGAAAAAGATGAATTTTCAACAAAATAGTTGATTTCTCAATGAAAAAGCGAATTTTCAACAAAACAGTTGAGTTTTTAACGAAGAAGGATACTGTTTAACAAAGTTTTTTAATTTGCAACAAAGTAGATTATTTTTTATCCAAATAATTCAATTTTCAACTGAAAAATATAGTTCTTCAACCAAAAATGCAATAATTATCTTTCAATTTGAAAAATTGTTTTTAATAAACCGAATCTTCAACAAAATAGTTAAATTTTTATACAACAAAGAGATGAATTTTCAACGAAACTGATACATTTCCAGCCAAAAATGAATTTTCAAATAAGTAGTTGAATTTTCAACTGGAAGAACAAATTTTCTAAGTAAATGGAATAGTTAAATTTTCTTTCAAAAAATTTAATTTCAGCAAAAGAAAAAACGCATTTTCAACAAAATAGTTAAATTTTCATCTAAAATGATAGGTCTTCAACTGGAATAGTTGAATTTTAAACTGAAAAGGTAAATTTTCTGCTAAAAAACAATGGTTTCTTAAACAAAATGGTTCAATTTGCAACCAAAGAGATGTGTTTTCAATTAAAATGAAAGTCACTTTGAGATTGTCAACTCCCACATTTTTTTTCTCGAACCCGGACAACTTTTTTTAATTAAAATTTTCTGCCTTCAAATCAGCAACACTTCAACTTGGGGTTGGGCTTTTGTGTCGTCTTTAAATAGTGATTTCGATTTTACAGAATGCTTTTTCGTTCCGCTGAAAAATTCTCATTTTTCTTGGTTATCTAGTTCTCTATTAGGAATTTTCACTTCAACCACCAGCTAACTTCACTTCGTTGAGAGCTGAGGGGAAAACAGTGGACCAAATGCATGGGACAACACTTTATTTATGTTATATCTTCGTAATAAATAATAATTATTGTAATTTTATTACTTCATTAAATAGTAATTAAAAAATATAAACTATTTTTCGAATACATTTATATCGAAAAAATTAGTTTTTACGAAGATATTAACAAAATAGGGCAAAAATGGATCAAATCCCATGCATTTGAACCATTTTCCCCCTCAGCAGTTAACGAAGTGAAGTTAGCTGACTATGAAGTGAAAATGCCTAATTGCCACCTTTCAATTGTGGGATTCGATTTTTAAGAATCGATTCTATTTTTTTGAAAAGCGCTAATGCCTAATTGAAAATGAAGCTTATTGAAGTCACTTGTATAAATTGAGAGAAATCTTGGACAGCGGAGAACCAGATGTGCGATTGTTATGGGATGACGTGAGGGGGTAGAGGGTGGAAAAAAGGAATAGAAAGGCTTTATGGCGGTTTTCGAAGAGATATCAGTGTGGAGCAGGAGAAAGGCAAAAGTAAAGGAGAATGAAAAGGGGCGCCAGCGTGGGTGTACCGTCACGCTGTGCTGCTGATGTGACGCTGGATCCTTAGCTGGATTCCCCCCAACTAGCTGCGACCCCCATCAAACACCATGGACCATCCCCTACTAACTCTTACAAAGCGCGATGACAGGTCCCTCTCATTGTCCTACACCATGGATAGAACATACGTACATATATCTGAATAAAGAACCACCAGAGCAAAATGCAAAATGCTCCGCTGTATACCTTTAAAGAGTAAATACCGGGTAACTACCCCCTTTCAAAAGCAGGGAGGGGGGATTTACAATGAACATATATACGGGCCATCCATAAATTAAGTGACACATTTTTTGCCGATTTATTATCCCTCCCCTCCCCAATGTAACAAGTCGTTACAAAATGATTTCAACCCCTCCGCCCATGTTACGTAATTATTCCAAATATTTACAGACATGTCTTATTAGAAAACAATTAGTTGACACATGATGACTTTGTGAAGCTCTTTACCTGGGGTGATTGCTAGAGAGTTTTATCAGCGACTTGGGTCGGAACAGTGTTGTGGAACGAACGTGTTATTCAAATAAGCAACACGGGAATTCTGAATTAATCTAAGAATCTTTTAAATCTTTCAAATCTTTGAAATCCTTCGGAATATATATTAAAATCCATTAAAATTTTTTCAATCTTTTGGAATCCATTGAAATCATTTAAAATGCAATAAGATATCTTGGAATCCCTAAAATCTTGTAAATTACTCTCAAATGTTTGAAAATAGTAGGAAATCCTTTTGGGAATATTTTACAGTCCCTTAAAATTCTTTGAAATTTTTGGGAATCCTCTTAAAATCCTTCGAAATCTTTGGAAATCTATTGAAAACCGTTAAAATTCTTTCCAATCTCTTAAAATGCTTTAAAATTTCGTAAAATCCTTGGAAATCTTTCTTAAGATTAATTTAAATAAGTGCTAATCTTTTGGAATGCCTTGATATCACTTAAAATCCAATAATACCCTTGAAATCTCTCAAAATCTCCTAAATTACGCTATAATTTAAAAAAGATACTGATACATCTTTTTGGAAATCTCTTGAAATCCCTCAAAATCTCCTAAATTATTCTATAATTTAAAAAAGATACTGATACATCTTTTTGGAAATCTCTTGAAATCTCTTAAAATTCCTTGAAATCCTTGTAAAATCCTTTTGAACAGTTTCAAATCTTTCGAAATTTCTGAAAATGTCTAAAAATCGCTTGAAACTGCGTAAAATCCTTTGAAATCTTCAAGGATCCCTTGAAATTCTTCGGAATCTCTTTAAATCAGAAAAAATGAATCCTCTATAAGTATCGGAAATAATAAATTTCATTCAAATAATTGGATTTATAAAAATCGATTAATAGTCTTCGAAATAATCGATCTATAAATAATATAATCGTAATCGCAAATCCCAATTTTCAATAAGTCAATGTTTCTTAGAGAAAAATGTCGGTAAGAGAGGAATTGACTAAGTGGTACATGGCAATATCTTAAAAATTGAATATAAAGAAAGAAATTCAAAGTAAACATTGTGTCTTCAAGCAAATTATGTTATTTTGTTAACCAGGGTACCAATTAATTTTTTTATGTTAAATAATAAATAGCGTCGATTACTAGTCCAATATTTGGAGTAATGAGAAAAAATACGTCTGAGCCCGGATTTGAACCGGCAACGCGACTATCCATGAGTGGAGCGTTAACCAATTACGCCACCGAGACCTCAGCAGATCTTTTCTTTTTTCTCCAAATATCAGACCAATACTTGACACTATTTAATATTTAACATAAAAAAAAATTAATAAAGATTTGCCTTAAATATCAAAATGGTAAAAAACTATAAAAATGAAAAAAATGGCAACATTTTAGATTAAAAAAGCTCCACCATAAAAATAATAGGTGCACGAAAAGAATCACATGTCCCATAAGCCATGCATAACCCATTCGCATGGGGAATGTGCATACTTTATGATCGACGGGGTGTCTACTTGCTCCGTGCACCGGTACTAAATAACCTTTGACATTCATGGCAGGCGCGCTACTTTTCTATATATGCGTATATTTATTTACCGTCAATACAGATTCATGCGCCAAATGCCACTAAATGCGTGGAATATTAATAGTATTCGATACATCTCCTTTGTATATTGCGCGCAGCACAAAGGAGAAGAAAAATGATTCCAAACCATATGCGTAAATGGGGTAAAGCTTTTTGACCAAAATTCATAGTCCAGGGATAGGGTTATAATTTATCGGCTTCGTAAAAGAAAATCAACTCCTATAGAAAGCATATTCATTATATGTAATATATATGTAATCTTCAAAATTCAAGAATTTTAAATTGCAAATCCTGAAAATTGATGAATTTTCAATTTTAAATCTTCAAAATCTTACTATTGAAAAAAATGTTCCAAATTACATATCTTTAAAATATAAATAGAACGAATGAAAAATGCCAAAATATAAAATTCCCGACACGGTAAAATTCCCCAATAATAAAATTATCGGAATACGAAAATCCTGATTTGGAAAATTCTGTTCCGGAACAGCTTATAATATTACCAAACTAGAAAATTCCGAAATTATAATATTCCCGAATTTAAATTTAAAAAATGATTTTTTTAAATAACTAAATATTATTTATTTATTAAAAACACAATAATAAAATATTAATATTCAATGTTTGAAGCTTTTTTTTAAATTATTGTTTGGATTCAAAATAACAATAATCCTATCAAAATGGTATGAAAAAATAAATTTAAAACATGTGCGCTTCACACAAAAAAATTCTCTCTAAATTTTCTCCCAACCTAATAAAATTTTCTATAAAAACTTTGTAGAATTCAATTCAGCACTGATTTATTTCGAAATTTTTTTTTTCTTAAATTGAAAATTTGATTATTGAGAACATTTTTTGTAATTAAAAAAAAATACTATGCACATTTTCAAACAAAATTTTTCGTCCAGAAATATATATTTTTTCAATTATTTTCATTCTAAATTCAAACCATAATTTAAAGAAAGCTTTAAACATTACAAAAAAATTTTATTTCATAAAAATATTAGATTATTTTATTTTTAATGAATAAATAATATTTAATGAAGATCAATTTTTTTCACTCTTCAAATTTAGGAATTTTATAATTTGGTAATATTATGAGCTGTCGGGAATATTATTATTCGGGATGTTCCCAATTGGATAATTTTATAAACTGTTCGGGACTTTTATTATTCAAAAATTTTCCAACTCGGAAGTTTAACAGTTTTGGGAATTCTATTTTTCGGGATTTTTCAGTGGTCTCATATAAATCTTGAAATTTGAATAATTTGTAATTCTATTTATTTTTCAAAATTCAAGAATTTTTAATTCTAACCCTTCAAAATCGCAGAATATTAAATTTTGAGTCTTTACAATTAAAGAGTTTTTCATTTTCACAATTTACCATTAAAATTTGATGTAATTTAGATTATTTACATTCGAAATCTCGTCAATTTGAAAGCTTAAGAATTGGAGACTTGACTTTCAATATCTAAAATCATCAAAGTTTAAGAATGTTTAATTATACATCTTCAAAATTAAAGAATTTTCCATTTTAAATCGTCAAAATTCAGCTATTCTAAAAAATGTTCGAAATAACATATCTTCAAAATATAAATCCTAAAAATTGAACAATTTGCAATTATATATTTTCTAACTTCAAAAATTTAAAATTATAACTTTTTAAAAAGTCCAGAATTTCAAATTGTTAATCGTGAGAACTGAACAATGTTCAATTCTAAATCTTCAAAATTGAACTATTCTCAAAAATGTTCCAAATTATACATCTTTAAATTTTTATAATTGAATAACTTCTAATTCTGTATTTTTAAAATTCAAGAAATTTCAGTTGTAACTCTTCAAATTGCAGAACATCAAATAGTCAGTTTGCAAATTTGTAGTTTTCAATTTCAAAAGATTTACCGTTTAAAGTTCTGCAATTTTGAAAAGTTACAATGAAAAATTCTTAAATTTTGAAAATATAGAACTGCAAATTATTTAATCCTCAAGATGTATGTCACTTAAACATTTTGTTGTAATTGCTTAATTTTCAAAAGTTATAATTGAAAATTCTTCAATTTCAAAGTTTTGCAATTTAAAATTCTTTAATTTTGAAGATCTACAATTAAAAGCTCTTCAATTTTAAAAGTGGATGAAAACAATTTCTTAAATTTTGATGATTTAGAAAATCGAAGGGAAGTTTTCAATTCTGTCTTCCAGATTGATGAAATTTTAAATTCAAATCATCGAAATTACAGAATGTTTAATTGTAAAACTTGAAACTTACATAATTTTTAATTGCAAATTAAAAAAATTAAAAACTCTTCAATTTAAAAAATTTACGCTCGAAAGTTCTACAATTTTGAAGTTTTACAATTGAAAATTCTTGAATTTTGAAAATATAGAATAGCAAATTATTCGATTTTCAAGATTTATATTCTAAAGATATGTAATTTGTATAATTTTAAAAACATAGTTCAATTTTTAAGATTAGCAATAAAAAATTCTTAAATTTTTACGATTAAAAATTTTAATTTTTGGAATTTTGAAGGGTTACAATTAAAAATTCTTAAATTTTGAAAATATGAAATTACAAATTATTCAACTTTCAAGATTGACATTTGAAAGGTATGTAATTTGGAACATTTCTTGGGATAGTTCAAATTTCGAAGATTTACAGTTGAAAACTCTTCAATTTTAAAGGTTGACAATTTAAAGTTCTATTATTCTATTCTTCAATTTTTGAGATTTATATTTTAATTGTATTTAATTTGGAACAATTTTTTGGAATAGTTCAATTTTGAAGAATGACAATTTAAAACTCTTCAATTTTGAAAATCAATCTTCAATAAATAAAAATAAAATTTTCAATCAATAATATTAACGACCTAATAAGAACAATAAATATTCAATAAAAATAATAACCTCAAAGATCTACCAATTAAAAGCTCTTAAATTTGAGAGATGTATAAATAAAAATCTTAATTTTTGATGATTTTTGAAATCAAAAGTCAAGTTTTTTATTTTAAATCTTCCAAATTGATGAAATGTCGAATATAAACAATCAAAATTACAAACAATTTTAATTGTTAAATTGTAAAAATGAAGAAAAACATGATTCTGCCGTGACACCCTTCAATTAGTCTTATAATTAAAATAATAACTCAATTAATTCTATTTTTAAAAGATCGTATAAAAGATATTGAAAAGTGGTATATAGAAATTAAAAAAGTACCTGCCAAATCGTGTTTTACTTCACTCTTGATAAAAAAATGTTCGATCGACGTAAATTTATTATTTATCGATATGACACTTTCCTCGAGATAACCCCGCCTTATGAATGACAGATAAAAGTGAGCGCGCGTGAATAATATGGGTAATGGGGTAGCTAATGTCCCCATATGCGTGAGTGCGTATGAATCCACTAGCAGTCACATTTGTGTGAGTGAAACACGTAATGGGCGGTGCGCATATATAATGCAACCCAAAAACCATCATCTATCCTTGAAATTTACCCCATTTAGTTTATGGCACTAAAATCGGCCATGTGGGGCTGGGAGATGCTGACTTAATCTAATATCGCATTAACGATCGATGAATATTAAGTCGTCCTTATCCCCACTCTCGAAATGTGAATTAGTTGCAAATTACTAATCGAAAAGCAAAAAGTCTCTCACTCCCGTGTAGAAATCTAAATGTGGGCCTAGTAAGGCACTGACCAGTTTTCCCTATTTCTGGCCTGGTCCTGTCCAGCTTTTCTAAAGAATGCCCTACTTTTTAAAATTATAATAATGATGAACAAAAACTACTTTTTGTACTGTTTTATTTTTTACCCATTCTATGACAGCGTATAAAACATTTATAAGGAACTATATTCAAAGAAAATATTGATATCTCTTGATATAATCTCGCCGTGAATTCCCGACTTGGAGCAAGCATCCACAACACTCAATAAAAAAACTGGTGTTGACCTTGTCAGCGCCATTTTTTAAATGGAGAAAAATAGAGCGATTTCTGCTGAGGCTGATTCATTTAGTTATAATTTCACTAATTTCCAGGCAATTTGTAACTATTTATACTGGAAAATTAGTCATCTCGTGGAAAAATCTTCTGGCGCTAGCCAGCCCCAGACTAGATCGTCTAGACTCTAATCTGGCGCAAACCAGATGGTCCAGTCAGGGGATGGCCAGCACTGTAACACTTTTGTAAGGTCAACGGTTAGCCGGACTCTATATAGACACTCCAGTCAGAGGTAACTAAATCAATAATAACTGAATAAATAATACATAGCTTACAATAAACAAATAGTAAATAATATGTAAATAGTTAATAATAAATAAATAACTAAACAAGTTTTTTCTTCTAGAGCCCTAGTGTAGAAAATTGTAGACTATATATATATATATATACAGAGAGGGAGATTGAGTCAATTGTCCGAAACGAGAAGTGCCAAATTTTCTGGAACTACGATTTTCGGGCAGCAGTCTCCGTTGCGCACTCGAGGCCTGACATTGTTCTCCAAGACTTCGAGAAACGAACTATATTCGTGATCGAATTCTCGGCTCCGTTCGAATACAACATCACTGCAAAGGATTTCGTCATTCCCTGTGACCACCCATCTCACGGTTGTGAGACGTGGCCATAGGTGTGATTTACAGTGGTTCTACTGGGGGCTATTGACATTTTTTTAGATGGCAGTTGCTCGCAGTGTGACCCTGCAGAAAATTCGCAAGCATCGAGAATCGAACACTAACTGCGCTTAAGTTAATAAAACGAGTGCGCTGCAGAAGAGGATCAGTGGATCAATCATTCACTAAGAACACTATAATTACTTATACTTGATATGAATGAAAAAATAATAGTTTTAGGAATATAATTTTTTTTTCGTTTTAAATGTCCTATTAATTTATCTGACACGCACTGGGAAAAGCTTCGTGATTGATACTTAGCAATCTTTTGTGTTCTGACGGCTGACCAGCGCCAGATCTGGGCCAGAGTAGACTGTCAGGACAATAAAAAAAATAAGATTATTTTTATCGAGTTAATTTCTTATTTTAAATAATTTTAAACAACCTTAACATTTTCGAAGAGTAAAAAAAACGCTTGAGTACAGGAGAAAAATGAAAAGGGGACGCAGGAGTACAGAAAAAAAGTAAAAAAAGGAGCGCATGAGAAAAATAAAAATGGAACACAGGAGTACAGGGAAAAGTAAAAGAAGAAGCGCATGAGTGCAGGAGGAAAGGAAAAAAGGAACGCAGGAGAACAGGAGAGAAGAAAGAAATGCAGGTGTGCAGGAGAAAATTGGAAAAGGAACGCAGAAGTGCGAGAGAAAAGTAAGAAAGGAAGGCTGTAGTATAGGGAAAGAGTAAAAAAGGAACGCATGAATGCGGGAAAATGTAACAAAGGAACGTAGGTGTGCAAGAAAAAGTAAAAAGAAAATGCAGGAGTGTGGGAGAAAAGTAAAATGGGAACGCAGGAGTTTAGGGTAAAGGAAAAGAAAGGAACGCAGGAGTGCGAGAGAAAAGTAGAAAGGGAACGCAATGGTGTGGCAGAAAAGTGAAAAGGAACGATGTTAAAAAGGAAGGCAGGAGTGCAGGAGAAAAGTAGAAAAGGAACACAGGAGTGCGG
>CAKNYM010051934.1:297568-316938 GCA_932195095.1 Andricus curvator | reverse complement strand
CACAACTGTATCAAATTCAGAAACGAATGAAATGTGAGTGATCGCCTTATGTTTTAGAAATATCTGAAATTCATAAACAAGTAACAATGTCATTGATCGTCTTATGTTTTAGAACTGCATGAAATTCTGAAACAAATGACAATGTGAGTGATCATCTTATATTTCAGAACTGTATGAAATTCCTAAACAAGTAACATCGTGATTGATCGTCTTATGTTTCGCAACTGTATCAAATTCAGAAACGAATGAAATGTGAGTGATCGCTTAATCTTTCAGAACTGATGAAATTCAGAAGCAAGTAACAATGTTATTAATCATCTTATGTTTTAGAACTGCATGGAATTCAGAAACAAATAACAATGTGAGTGATAGTCTTATGTTTTAGAACTGCATGAAATTCAAAAACTATTGAAAATCTTATTGATTACCTTATGTTTTAGAACTGTATGGAATTCATGAACAAGTAACAATGTGATTGATCGTCTTATGTTTTAGAAGTGCATGAAATTCTAAAACAAATGATAATGTGAGTGATCATCTTATGTTTTAGAACTGTATGAAATTCAGAAACCCATAATCCGAATTAAATTTTGTTCCAGATGATCATTCTCCATGAAAAACAAGCAAATCGACCTGCAGTTTATGTCAAAAATGTAAATAAATCCTATTGAAAATTTTAATTGGAAATATCTAATAAGCTAGACCGGATATCAACAACGGATCCCATATTCTTGCTCAGCAGTGAAAGTACTTCGGACATGATAGGTCGCATTCAGCGAGGACATATGTCATTTTTCCTGTTTAACGTACATTATTGTCCCTATAATAACCATATTATATGGTTGAACCATCACAAATTTTGTTGATTCAACCAAATCATTTTCTGAATATAAAAAAATTTTGGTACTAGAAACTTATTGTTGGAAATTTCTATCTCATGCAAAGTTCATTAGCACTTGATTTCGGCCAGATCTGATATTAGACAACATAAAATATTTCCACATGAGGAGTTTCCGTACAGTGATGGTGGCAGTTGGAGCGTTTAGCGAGTACATTAAGAAAATTGGGTGGGTCATTCGGATATGGTGGTGCAAGTGAAGAAAGCCATATACCCCAATCTGAGAGAGGATTGCCAGTGGTGGTCCATAAGGATGAATGAAAGAGAGAGAGAGAGAGAGAAATGGGGAGAGAAAGCTGATGCGTTCAGTTCAGCAAAGGGATGCGTTTATATGATGAAACCCTAGCGGGGCAAGTAGGGTCAAGTGAACTAAAGCAAACTACTGGATGGGGGTGTTAAGGGGACAATATATGCTCCATAGTCAGGGGAGAAGATGGCTTTAATCTATTATAGCGACCGGCTCTTCAAGTGGGTCCTTGTTATATGCTCGTTTAGAGCAGGTCGGCTATAAACTCTTAAATACTCTCAACTCACGTTCCATGCCTCCAGACATTCAAATTAAGTATTCACATCTAATCAAATTCAAATCCATGCCCCAACAGATTCATCCATGAATTTTATAGTTATGGTCAACCAATCAAAGAGCTGTCAATGATTAATTCAAAAATATGATCTTTTTCTGAGGCGAAATAAAAATTTGGTCGTCCGCATAAAAAGGGCCCTTTAGAGGGGGAACAACTGGATTAACTAAGATTATTCTAGGGTGCATAGGATTACTTTGGATTACATCAAATGATGGAGGATTACAAAGACTAAACTAGAGTTACGCGAATTTTCAACCAAAAAGGATTACTCTTCAAAAAAATTGTGGAATTGTCAACAAAAGAGATGAACTTTCAACCGAATAGTTGAATTTTCAACCAAGAAGATTAATTTAATACAGAAAATAAATTAATTCTTAACAAACAGCATGGATTTTCAACCAATATAGTTGAATTTTCAACTGAAAAAGATAAATTTTCTACCGAAAATGGAATAGTTACATTTTTTACCAAAAAGATTAATTTCCAGCCAAAGTAAGAAGAATTTTTCAGCAAGATAGTTACATTTTCAACAAAAAAGATTAATTTTCTACTAAATTGAAGAATCAACAAAAAAATAAGTATTTAACAAAATTGTTCAATTTTCCAACAAATAGATTGATTTTTAACCCAAAAAGATGAATTTTCAATGAAAAATGTAATACTTGATATTTCAAGAAATACGTATTTTTATTTTTAATCAAAAACTGTTGAAGTCAACCAAAAAAGACAAATGATCCAAAAAATAGTTAAATCCTCAACCAAAAAGACGAATTTTCCACTACACAGCTGATTTTTTAACCAAAAAGGATACTTTTTTTTGCGAAATTGTTTGATTCGAAAAAAAAGATTAGTTTTCTAACAAATAGTTCAATTTTCAACCAAAAAGATTACTCTTCAACCACAAGAAGAAGGAATTTCCAACAAAATAGTTAAATTTTCAACCAAAAAGGATGCTTAGTCAGGAAAAAAAAATTAAACAAATTATTGAATTTTCAACCAAAAAGTACGACTTTCAACAAAATTGTTGAAATTTATGAAAATAATTAAATTTTTAACAAAATAGCTACATTTTTAAGCAAAGAGAGGAGTTTTTTTTACTAAAATTATGCATCTCTAACAAAAAAATGTTTTTTAAGCAAAGTAGTTCAACTTTCAACCAAGAAAATTATTTTTCTACCAAAAATGCAAATTTTTAACAAAATACATGAATCTGCAACCAAATTGAATTTTTAACAAAAATAAGATAAATTTACAATAAACAATGGAATAATTAAATTTTCAGTTAAAAAAATATTTTTCACGAAAAATAACGAATTTTCAACCAAAAAGATGAATTTTCAAGCAAGAAGATAAATTGTCTACGATAAAAGACATTTTTGGGAACAAAATACTTGAATTTTCAACCAAATAGTTGAATTTTAAACTTAGGAATGTAAATTTACAATTTTAAATGGAATAGTCAAATTTTCAGTTAAAAAAATATTTTTCAATCGAAAAAAACGAATTTTTAACAAAATAGTTCAATTTTGAAAGAAAAAGATGAATGTTTGATGAAGAAAATTAATGTTCTACAAAAAGACAAAAATGAATTTTTAATGAAACAGTTTAAATTTCAACCTTGTAGTTGAATTTTCACATATCAAAGATCAATTTTGAATTAAAAATGGAATATGAAGTTCAATTTGTAGGTGAAAAAATTAAATTTTACCCAAAACAAACGAAAAAATTAATTTTCTACCAAAAAATGTCTATTCAGTCAAATTATTGAATTTCCTACAAAATAAGTTATTTGTTCAATAACAATTTGAATTTCCAACAGAAGAAATGAATTTTCGACGAATGAGATTAATTTTCTCAACCAGAAAAGACGAATTTTTAAGTAAGAAAGATTTTTAGTGGAGAGAACAAAAATTTCAACATAATCGTTAAAATTTCAAGCCAAAAAGGAAAATTCCCTAGAAAACAATTGAATTTTCAATTAAAAAAATAATTTCCAATCATATAGTTAGATTTTCTCTGAAAATAATATTTCTAACCAAAAACATGAATTTTCAAAAAAATAGTTGAATTTTCTACAAAACAGTTGAATTTTGAACTAACCAAATAGTATAATTTTAAACTAAAAACTATCAATTTTCAATAAAAGATGGAATAATTAAATTTGGAATAAAATTTTTTTTTTTCCAAACAAAGATATGGATCTTCAACTAATAAAATAAATTTTCAACAAGGGAATATAACTTTCAACCAAGCAGTTACATTTGCAACCAGGAAGTTTAATGTTCTACCTAAGAAGATCAATTTACAACAACATACACAAATTTTAAAATAAATTGTTGAATTTTCAATTGAACCTGCCGATTTTCAACAAAAAATGGAATAGTTAAATTCGCAGTTGAAAAAATTGATTTTCAACAAAAAAAAGGAATTTTTAACCAAAGAGATGGATCTTCAACCAATAAAATAAATTTTCAACAAGGGAATTCAAATTTCAATCAAGTAGTTACATTTTCAGAAAAGTGTTTAAACTTTCAATCTAGAAGATTAATTTGTTACCAAAAAAGATTTATTTACAACAAAATATACAAATTTCGAACCGAATTGTTGAATTTTTAACCAAAAAGATAAATTTTCAACGAGAAATTAAATATTTAAATTTGTATTTTGAAAAATTCACTTTCAAACACAAAAGAACGAATTCTCAGCAAAATATTTTAATTTACAACCAAATAGTTTATTTTTAACCAAAAAACTAGGAATTTTGAACAAAATAGTTAAATTTGCAATGATAGAGATGAATCTTAAACTAATAAATGAATTTTCAAAAAAGTAGTTGAATTTTCAACTAAGCAGTTAAATTTTCAATCAAAAAGCTTATTTTCCACACAAAAAACGAATATACAACAAAATACATAAATTTTTACCCAAAGTGTTGAATTTTCAACTAAAAACTAACAATTTTGTAACCAATAATGAAATACTTAAATTTTCAGCTAGAGAATTAATTTTCAACCAAAAAAGAAGAAATTTTCAACGAAATAGTTATATCTTTGGCCAATAAAATTAATGTTTTACAAAGTAGTTCACCTTTCAACCAAGTAGTTGAATTCTCTAATCTGTACTCTCTAAATCCGAATTGGTAGAAATTTTACTAATTAAATTAGTAGCATTGTATCTGACTGTTAAATTAGTAATTTTCTCACTTTCTACTAAATGAAATGGTAAGATTTATATTACTAAATGAATTAGTAAGGGCATTCTACTAATCTGTTTAGTAGTACCAACTTACTAATTCAATGAGTGGCACTGAATTGCTAAGGAAACATAATTTAATAATTTTTTAAATACATTAAATACATTCTGCACTAACAGCGTTCTCAGAAAGTAAAATATTCGTTCCAAAGTCGTTCCCAAAATGTTCGAATATTCCAACATTTTAGTTAAAAATTCATCTCTTTAGTTTAACATAATACATAATTTAAAATTTAACCATTCAATTTTAGGTTGAAAAATTATCATTTTTAGCTGAAAATTCAACTATTCCTGTCAATGGTTTATCAGTTTAGTTGAAAGTTCATCACTTTGGCTGAAATTTTTTTTTTCTGGAAAATTAATTTTTTAAACTGAAAATTCAACTATTTGGTTGAAAGTTTGTCTTTCTGATTGAAGATAAAAACTACTTGGTTAAAAGTTACTCTTTTGTTAAAAATTCATCTATTTCAGTAAAAGATTCATCATTTCATTCATTTCATTCATCATTCAAACTTTTTTTTTTGAAAATTAATTTGTTAAGTTTAAAATTAACTATTCCATTTTTGGCCGAAAACTGATCTTTTTTAGTTCAAAATTCAACTATCAAATATCAAATAAAAATTTCTTTGAATTATTATCCAAATTCATAGACTTTAGAGACAAATTCAAGAAATGATTAATTATGTTTTTAGTATTATTTGATTATTTAATTATTTAATGGTGCCAATATATTTAGGAATATTTTGTAATATATTTTTTTTAAGATTTCTAAATTAAAAATATTAATTAAATCCCCAGAAACTGAAAAAATTATATAAACTCGCGAAACTGTGGACTTATTCCGAGTAGATTAAAAAAAATAAATGAGAAATATTTGCATGGCTCCGTACTATAAAAAATTATACCTGAAAAAAACTTGAGATATCTGGATAGAACTTGAAATTGTCAGGAAATGTTTTTTCAAGTATCATTTCTTTATTTAGCTATTATATTTTAATAGTTTTATCTAGCTAAAAGAAAAACAGTTACGACTTCGCAGTTGTTTTTGTCTTGTAAAACTTTTAAGATTATTGATATTCTAGTTTTAATTGTTACTATAACATGTTTTCAATTTGGATTAAACTAACTTGTTTTCTAATCGGACCTAATCCGACTTTAATAATTTATTAATATATTTCAATAAAGTTCTCTTCATTGAAAAAACAGTTTTTCAATTTACTTGAATCTACCCTTTGAAATAGTAAGCAGCAATACATTTACCAATTCATTTAGTAGTAGCATTACCAATTCCTTTAGTAGATATAGTTACTAATTCATTTAGTCAGTTATTCTAACTCATTGAATTAGTAGATTCTTACTAATTACCAGTAAACGAATCGGCACTATTTGAATTAGTAGAACACTACTACCAATCAGTAGTTTTCTACTAATTCATATTTAGAGAGTAACGTAGTTTTTGAAAGGCCCCTAATTCACAGATTTAACTTTTGAAAAGTATCCGAGATTGATATTGTCTATTTTTCATGTTTGAGAAGTCGAGAAAAAACAATCGGCAAGTTTGCAGTGTTCATCCATGAGAAAGTGAGTTGATCGAGTCGCCCCATGACCCAAGGGTGCCATCATGGCGTCAAGTGCACAGTAAGACCAGAGACAACGATCACCATAAACGCAATGGTAGCCGAAACACTTGCAACATTCTCATCCCCCCTCTCTCTCTCTCTTTCGACTTCTCACACAAAAAACCCCATGGGCCTTCCAAACAATATGCTACTGTGCACATCGGATACTCTTGGGTTTGATAGTTGCCGCACTGTTCCCATAACTCCCTGGCGATTTCCTTGGGCTTGTAACATCCAGAATCCCGCGGGATGCGACGGTGATATAATGGTGAGAATTGAATTCGAACCCGGTTACACGCTGTTTAGGACAGTCCTCACAATGTACTGAAACAATGTGACATTTGATCATCTTCATAATTTGAGAGGTTCTGACCCAGGGCAAAACAATTCCTAAAAATGAGGTCCAGTGGAGGTGAAGAGCTTCACTTAGTTGATGTAATTAGATTAAAGAGTGTGGATCTTGCTATAGGATTATCAGTAAGTTTGCACACTTTTGTGTTATCAATAGAACACATGATGACTTTGTGAAGTTCTTCACCTCGGGTGATTGCTACAGAGATTGATCAGCGACCTGTGTCGAAACAGTGTTGCCGAACCAACGTTTCATTTAAATAAGTATCCCTGCAGAAATCGCCATATATTTTCCCGAGTACCGATCTGGCCCTGATCGGTTTAGTATCTTCGGGGCCAGATCGGAATAATTCCATGGCCCAGACCCGAGCCAGACGGGTTCAAGTATTGCAACGCCACCTAGTTTCAATTTAGAGAACTTTCCTTCCTGTCAAATGAAGTGTGTTATTGTTGATAAAATTCATGTTTATTATCTGAGTTTAAGTGTATAATGCAATAAACAATATGCCAAAGCCTAGTACGCCACGAGTTCGAAAGCATCGCGCGTTAGCTGCTTTAGGCAATTTTCGTTATGTGAACGAGGGTAATAAGTAAATCGTTAAATCGTATTAATTGAATCGAAACCTAACCTCAAAATTGAAATTCATTTGAAAACTTATTGTAAATTGTATATTTTCAAGATTATTTTGAGTTTGCATTAAAGTTACACAAATAAAAAAATCTATATAAATTTTAACCCAAGTTATTGATTATATATTGAAAATTATGTAGATATTGATGCAGATGGTGAAGAAGAAAGTGGAACGCAACCCGAAATGCAAGTTCCAGGAATTTTAGAAGTTCAAAATAACGTGTTTAGTTTTTGATATAATTAAAAGATAAAGTATAGCATCTATAACTCTAAAAATGAACTTATAAATATTCAGGATTGTAAGTATCAGAAATTCAGTTTTCTTCGACATAACCTCAAAATTTTATTTCATTCTTATTTTAATTTTACCGACGATTTTCGAGCTAAATTTATTATTTTTAAAGAAAAATGGTCATATTTAAGTCATTATTATCTTGTAGTTTCAGTTTTATAGCAAGAATCCAGATATTTTATATTAATTAAATAGTTATTTTGATGATTTCGAATATTTGAAGCGCAGTAACATTTTTTTCAATTCCAGATTCAAAACTTTAAGCTTCTAGTTGTAAAAAGATTTCAATGGTTACATATTTTAAAGCGTTTTAATGGGAATTTTCAAAAAAAATTGAAATTTCAATACTTTTCGAAAATACCCCGGTTCAACTCAGAATTAAATTTCTTTTGAGAAATTCCCGGCTCCAATCCAGAATATAAATTCTTTTCGAAATTTCCCGTTCTAGGTCAGATGCTGTTAAAATTAAAAAAATTCCCTGTTCCAATCCAGAATTTTAATTCTTCACGAAAATTAAAATGTTTTAAATAAGAATTAAGTTTCTTGTAAAAAGTGCCCTGTTCCAATGCAGACTTTTAAGTTTTTTCGAAAATTTCCAATTCCAGCTCAAAATTGATTAAAATTGGAATATTTCCTGTTCTAACTGAGAATTTGTTTAAATTTGAAAACCCGTTTCCAATAAAAATCAGAATTATTTAAAAAAATTCCCTCTTCCAATTCAGAATGTTAATTCTTTTCGGAAATTTCCAGTTTTAGCTCAGAATTAATATTCTTTCGAAAAATTCCTTGTTCTAGTCCAGAATTTTAATTCTTTTTGCGAATTACCCATTTCGACTCAAAATTAGAATTATTTTTAAGAAATTTCCGCCAAGGACTGGGGCGGACATTGTAAATAACGAAGTCAAAAAGACTAAAAAATGTATTGAGTTTGTTTTTGCGTTAATATTTGGTATTTGAATAAAAAATATAGTTCACTTTATTAATTTTTCTTGTTATAAAATTATTATTCTAAAAAAAATTATAAGAAATTATAAATGTCAAAAATGGCTCTTAACGGGAAATTGGTCGGGTACCGATCGGGTGGCCAGATCGGGCCGTGTGTTTCATCAGCAATCGGGCCCAGGTCCGTTTTCCAGATCTGGGCCAGATTTGTCCTGGTCTGGGCCCGGTCTGGGCCATGGCAAAATTTCTACACGGGTAACACGGAATTCTAGATTTATCGAAAAATTTATACCTCTACCTTATACATCCTTACACTTCCCTTTCTCACTTTTCTCATATCAATTCCCTTATCCCAATAGCGAGGCTAAAACCGAGTGAGCTACGCTTACCCTGAAAGGGATTTGACCTAATGGTATAATAATCGAATTCCTTTTTCAAAAAATTCTACAATTTTCAAAATAATATCTAAATTTTTAATCAAATAGTTCCATTTTCAACCAAAAACATATATTATAAATCATGATGATTTATTTTCTACTAAAAAATACGATTTTTCAAGAAAATACATGAATTTTTAGTTTAAAATGAATTTTGAATAAAAAAAAACGATTTATCAACAAAATACGTAAATTTTCAACCAAAGAGATGAATTATCAATCAAGGAGATCTATTTTCTCCTGAACATGATGATTTTTCAACAAAATACATGCAGTTAAAAAAATTAATTTTTGACAAACAAAAAACGAAAAAATGAATTTATAACCAAAATAGTTTAATTTTCAAACCAAAAAGACGAATTTTCAACACAACAGTTGAATTTGTAGCCAAAAAATGTCTATTGCGAAAAACTTTTGAATTTCCAACAAAGTAAATTAATTTTTCACCAACTATTTGAATTTTCAACCAAGAACATGAATTTTTGACGAAGATTAATTTTTTCATCCAGAAAGACGAATTTTCAACAAAAAAGTTGAATTTCTCAACCAGAAAAGATTTTTTTATTCGAGAAAAAATAAATGAATTATTAACCAAGAAGGTTAATTTTCTATTGAAAATGATGATTTTTTTAAAGAATACATGAATTTTCAACAAAGTGGTTGAATTTTCAATTAAACAAGATAATTTTTCAACTAAATAGTTGAATGTTTGAACTAAAAAGAATACATTTTCCACAAAGAATTAAATAGTTAAATTTTTAGTCAAAAAACAACGATTTTTCAACAAAAAAGTTAAATTTTCAAGTAAAGAGATGAATTATCAAATAAAAAGATTAATTTTCTACTTAAAATTATGTTTCAACACAATACATGAATTTTAATCCGAATGAGTCAATTTTCAAATAGAAAGGATAAATGTTCACGAAAAATTGAATAGTCAAATTTGGAGTTCAAAAATTAATTTTCAATCAAAAAGAATGAATTTTCAACAAAATGGTCACATTTTCAACAAAAGAGATTAATGTTTAACTAAAATAGGATAATTTTCAGTAAAAACTAAATTCTTGACTAAAAAAAATATTCTTTAACTAAATGTTTAAATTTTGAACCAGAGAGATGAATTTTCAACTGAAATGAAGAATTTAAAAAATAAAATGACTTTCAAAAAAATTGTCGTGTTTTCTACAAGGAAATTAATTTGTAATCAAAAAAGATAATTCCTCAATGAAAAATGTAATAATTGATATTTTATCAAAAGAAGAGTTTAATTTCAAATCGGAAAGGCGAATTTTGAATTTATACCCAAGAAGAATTATTTTTTCCTGAAAAATGCGAATTTTCAATAAAATGCATGAATCTTCAATTAAATAGTTGACTACTAAACTAAAAACAATTTTCAACAATTTAAATAAAAAACGAATTTTCGAAGAAATAGTTATATTTTCAACCAAAGAGATGAATTGCCGACTAAAATAATGCATCTGCAACCGAAAAAAATTTTTTTAACAAATTGTTCTACATCCAAGTAATTAATTACATTACATTATACTGGTAGAAAATTAAACTATTTGGTTGAAAATGAACTATTATGTTGAAAATTCATATTTTTGTCTAAAAATTCTACAATTTGGTTGAAAATTAAAATATTTTTATAAGGAATTAAACTATTTGGTTGAAAATAAACTATTTCCTGGAAAATTCATATTTTTGGTTCAAAATTCAACTGTTTTGTAGATAATTCGTCTTTTTACCTTCAAAATTCAGTAATATTGTTTAAAATTCGTATTTTTTGGTAGAACAGTAATCTTCTTGGTGGAAAATTGATCTTGAATTGATTGAAAATTCAAATACTTGGGTGAAAGTGAGACCACTTTTTTGAAAGCTAATTTTTTTTAAGATTCACCTGTGAATTTTGAAAATTGAACTATTTTGATAGTCATCATTTTGGTCGAAAATTTCACTGTTTTGTTAAAAATTCATCTTTTATGTTAGAAAAGTCATCTTTATTGGTTAAAGATTCAACTTTTTTTTTGAAAATTCTTTTTTTTTTTTTGCTTGAAAGCTCAACTATTTAGTTTTTAATGTAAGTGTTTGATTAAAAATAAATGTTATTGATCAAAATCTGTCTTCTTGTATTTAAAATTCATTGGTTTGAAATGCAACTTTTATGTTGAAAATTCAATATATTTCGACTTGAAATTTGAGGAACTTGAAGTGTTTCATATTTACTTTAATATGAAATTCACAATTATTTTAATTAAAGAATAAATTCCCTTATTATTGTCCTATTTTTGTAAAAAAATCGTCAAATGGGTGGGACGGGAGGTCAAAAGTAGCCCGAAATTGTTAATGTAGTTGATGGACTGCCCCTTATATTATTATAATTTCTCAGTTCGTGTTTCAGGAATTAAATGAAACCATTTATAAAGGAATTTCAAAGATTCAATTCTAAAATCACTATCTGTTTTCACTTTCGTTACAAAGAAGCCATAAGTTTGACACTCCTAGAATTAGTCACTCGAATCCTTGTTAGGAAGTTTTTTCACAACTGCTTCGATAAATATAGGGTATCTTAGAAAAGGGTGTCCCCTGTGGCCTATAGGACTTAGGAAGAGGTCAAGGCAGTTAGTGTCTTCCGCAAAGTGTAAAAGACTAAGAGTGTAAACTGAGACCGATCAGGTAACCCAGAACCAGAGTGAATCCCCATAGGCTCTACTGTCACCTGTAACAACATCTTTTATTCCTTGAAGGGAGACTTAAAGGTGACCACGAAGGGATAGCATAGCCATAGCAGATACAATAGCAGAGGGTTAACCGGTAAAGAAGTATTCCATGGCTGGATAGGTTTCATCCATCTGTTCCTCGACACGTGCCCTAGCTCGTTCTTTTCCACCCCCAAAAGATGAATGACCGTTGGTTACAACTTTTAAGGAACCCATATCTTCAAGGTTTCCAACAGATGGCTGATGCACGTTTCTGAGATCTGATTAGTTTTATTAAAAAGTTTAAAGGCAATAGAAGTTTAGTTTTCGATTTGTTTATTAATCAGTCACGGTGAACCTCAACCATCTTCAAACTAAAAGTTTTTGAACTCAATGTTTATTTGGAGAAAGCATCTTTCTAATGATTTCTGAGTAGGTCAAGGAAAAATTTGAACTCTTGGAGAAACTTGAATGTACACTGTTAAAAATTACTCGTAGGTCAGGAACCCATATATTGAAGGTTTCCAACAGATGGCTAATGCAGGTTGCTGAGATCTGATTAGAAAAGTTGTAAAAGAGTTTAAATATAACTGAAGTTTATTTTCGAATTTGTTTATCAATCAATTAGGGTAAACCTGAACAATCTTCAACCTAAAAGTTTTTGAGATCAATGTTTCTTTAGAGAAAGCATCTTTCTGATGATTTATGAGTAGAGAAAAGGCAAATTTATATCTTTCAGAGACTTAAACGTACACTGTTAAAAGTTTTTGAAATTTACAAGTCGGTTAAGGAACTCATATCTTGATGGTTTTCATCAATGTCTCATGCACATTGCTGAGTTCTGATTAGAAATTTTATGAAAAAGTTTAGAGGCAATAGAAGTTCATTTTTCGATTTGTTTAATAATCAATCACGGTGAGCCTCAACCATCTTCAAACTAAAAGTAGTTAAACTCAATTTTTCTTTAGAGAAAGCATCTTTCTGATGATTTATGTTTAGGTCAAATGCAAATGTGAAATCTTAGAGAAACCTAAATGTATACTTTTAAAAATTACATATCGGTTAAGGAACCCATATCCTGAAGGTTTCCAACATATGGCTAATGCGTGTTGCTGAGGTCTGATTAAAAACTATATTAAAAATTATAAAGGCAATACAAGTTTAGTTTTCCATTTGTTCTTCAGAGAACGCAACTTTCTGATAGCTTATGAGTAGGTCAAAAGCAAATTTGAAATCTTGGAAAAGCTTGACCGTACACTGTTAAAAATTACAAGTCGGTTAAGTAAATCATATCTTTGAGGTTTCCAACAAATGTCTAATAGACATTATCGAGCTCTGATTGGAAATGTTATAAAAGAGTTCAAATGTAACTCATGTTCATTTTTAAATTTGTTTGTTAATCAATAATCAATCACGGTGAACTTTAACCATCTTCAACTTTAAAGCTGTTGAACTCAATGTTACTTTTAAGAAATCATCTTTCTAATGATTTATGAGTAGTTCAAAGACAAATTTGAAATCATGGAGAGACTGGAACTTGCATGGTTAAAAAAGTGGTTAAAACTTACAAGTTGGTTAAGGAATCCATATCTTGAAAGTTTCCAACAGATTACTAATGCACTTTTCTGAGTTCTGATTAGAAATGTTATAAATAAGTTTGTAGGCAATAGAAGATCATTTTTCAATTTGTTTAATAATAATCAATCACGGTAAGCCTTAACCATCTTCAAACCAAAAGTTGTTGAACTCAATGTTTCTTTAAAGAAAGCATCTTTCTGCTAATTCATGAGTAGGTTAGAGGCAAATTTGAAACCTTGGAGAAACTTGAACCTTTACTGTTAGAAATTACAATTTAAGAAACCCATGTCTTGAATGTTTCCAACTAACAGATGGCTAATGTACATTACTAGTGATGCATGTCGATCATTTTCAACTTTTTAAAAATGTTGTCAAATAAAATTCAAATCTTGAACACCATAATCTTCACATCGAGACGAACGATCACTCGGTCGAGATTATCGTCTCGATCGACTTTTTTAATTGCAAATTATTTATCTCCATTACGTTTCAGTTCCATCTAACTATCTTTTAAGCAAATCTCGATTTCGTCCAAAAATGATCGACATGCAATACTATACATTACTGATTTATGATAAGAAATTTCATTAAAAAGTTTAAAGGCAATAAAAGTTATAAAAAAATTCGTTTATTAATCAATCACAGTGGGTCCCAACCATTCACAACTTTAAGGTTGTTAAACTCAATGCTTCTTTAAAGAAAGCATCTTTCTGATGATTTATGAGTATTTCAAAGACAAATTTGAAATCTTGGAGAGACTGGAAGGTACACTATTAAAAAAGTGGTTACAAATTACAAGTCGGTTAAGGAATCCATATCTTGAAAGTTTCCAACAGATTGCTAATGCACTTTTCTGAGTTCTGATTAGAAATGTCATAAATAAGTTTGTAGGCAATAGAAGATCATTTTTCAATTTGTTTAATAATAATATCAATCATGGTAAGCCTTAACCATCTTCAAACCAAAAGTTGTTGAACTCAATGTTCCTTTAAAGAAAGCATCTTTCGGCTGATTCATGAGTAGGTTAGAGGCAAATTTGAAACCTTGGAGAAACTTGAACCTTTACTGTTAGAAATTACAATGTAAGAAACCCATGTCTTGAATATTTCCAACAGATGGCTAATGTACATTACTGAGTTCTGATAAGAAATTTCATTAAAAAGTTTAAAGGCAATAAAAGTTTAAAAAAATGGTATATTAATCAATCACGCAGAGGGCCCCAACCATTTACAACTTTAAGGTTGTTGAACTCAATGCTTCTTTAAAGAAAGCATCTTTCTGATGATTTATGAGTAGTTCAAAGACAAATTTGAAATCTTGGAGAGACTGGAAGGTAGACTGTTAAAAAAGTGGTTAGAAATTACAAGTCGGTTAAGGAATCCATATCTTGAATGTTTCCAACAGATGGCTAATGCACTTTTCTGACTTCTCATTAGAAATGTTATAAATAAGTTTGTAGGCAATAGAAGATCATTTTTCAATTTGTTTAATAATAATCAATCACGATTAGCCTTAACCATCTTCGAACCATAAGTTGTTGAACTCAATGTTCCTTTAAAGAAAGCATCTTTGGGCTGATTCATGACTGTAGGTTAAAGGCAAATTTGAAACCTTGGAGAAACTTGAACCTTTACTGTTAGAAAATACAATTTAAGAAACCCATATCTTGAATGTTTCCAACAGATGGCTAATGTACATTACTGATTTCTGAAGAAAATTTCATTAAAAAGTTTGAAGGCAATAAAAGTTGAAAAAAAATTGTTTAATAATCAATCACAGTGGGCCCCAACCATTTACAAATTTAAGGTTGTTCAACTCAATGCTACTTTAAAGAAAGTATCTTTCTGATGATTTATGAAAAGTTTAAAAACAAATTTGAAATCTTCGAGAGACTGCAAGTTACACTGTTAAAAATGTGGTTACAAATTACAAGTCGGTTAAGGAATCCATATCTTGAAAGTTTCCAACAGATTGCTAATGCACTTTTCTGAGTTCTGATTAAAAATGTTATAAATAAGTTTGTACGCAACAGAAGATCATTTTTCAATTTGTTTAATAATAATCAATCACGGTAAGCCTTAAACATCTTCAAACCAAAAGTTATTGAACTCAATGTTCCTTTAAAGAAAGCATCTTTCGGCTGATTCATGAGTAGGTTAAAGGCAAATTTGAAACCTTGGAGAAACTTGAACCTTTACTGTTAGAAATTAGAATGTAAGAAACCCATGTCTTGAATATTTCCAACAGATGGCTAATGTACATTACTGAGTGCTGATAAGAAATTTCATTGAAAAGTTTAAAGGCAATAATAGTTAGAGAAAAAATTGTTTATCAATCAATCACAGTGGGCCCCAACCATTTACAACTTTGAGGTTGTTGAACTCAATGTTCCTTTAAAGAAAGCATCTTTCTGCTGATTCATGAGTAGGTCAAAGGCAAATTTCAAACCTTGGAGAAACTTGAACATTCACTGTAAGAAATTACAAGTTAAGAAACCGGTATATTAAATGCTTCCAAAAGATGGCTAATGCACCATGCTAAGTTCTCATTAGAAATTTTATAAAAAAGTTTAAAGGTAATAGAAGTTTAGTTTTCCGTTTGTTTATTAATCAGCCACGATAAGCCTCAACCATCTTCAACTTTAATGTTGTTAAACTCAATGTTTCTTTATAGAGAAAGCATCTTTCTGATGATTTACAAGCAGATAAAAGGCAAATGTGACTTCGTATCAGAAGAGTTACCATCTCAATAAAATTGCAACGTGTTAAAAAGGTATTAAATATAGGTTAACTCAAGAATATAATCAAAGTTATGGCATTTGCTATCTTCAAATAAATGTTTCAGTTTCAATTGGGTATGTCTTTCTCCACTTGTTCATCATTTATCAATATTATGACTTAAAAGTTTTTCGATCCACCTCGTACTGGTTTTCCTATACTTATTTTAAAGATACCATATTTGTATTTTAAGTATAAAATACAAAAAAATTATCCTCTGAAGAAAAGTCGAGTGCCAGAACGTTCAGATTGAAAATTCTTGAAGCTTACCGTGCAATAACAAAATTGTGCAAAATGTGACATAAGCCGAATCCAACGTGAGTATATTAAAGAGCAAATATAGTTTAATTATTTTTAGGAAGTGATTACACCTGGAAGCAGTGGTCCGTGGAGTAAAAAGATATTAAATTAATCTAGAAACTCCTCCAGCTTGTGACCTACTACTTCCGGTCTGTCGACCTCTTCCGGAAATAATCGAGCCAGGTAAGACCCGTGACTGGCACCTTGCTGAGAAATCAGAGAGCATGATTTGTCATTTGAAGAAATAAACTGACCACCAAGGGGAAGGTGATTGAGAACATCTGTCTGTCAGGAAATCACTTTTTTTAATGTTCCAATAATTACTGCACTTGATTTAAGAAAATACTGAAGTGGAAATGTAATTATTTTTTATCATGATAATAAACTTTAGATTAGTGCTAATCAGTTTTAAACTATTGATCAGGGTGGTTCAAAAAAAAAGTGTCTTTGATTTGTGTGGATAACTGTCGTATTATTTTTGTTTCTTCTCCTAAAAATCGTAATCAAAACCTAAAAAAAGTAATAAATTTAAAATTTTAGAATAGTAGAAAAGCCACACTTGAAAATAAAAAGCAAACCTTTTTAGGAAAAAAATATATAATAATCGAGCTCTGTAGATTTTGAAGTATAAATAATTTGCGCATTTCAAGTAAAATAATTACTAAAAAAATTATGGATACTAAAACGTTCTCCTAAGCCACCCTTACTGGTCAAAATCAAGCCCTTTCAAGTTTTATTTATTGATTTTTCGATTTATTATTACAAATTTCACATAAATTACGTAAAAAGTAGGCTCTAGAAATATTTAAAAGCTTTCTATTGTATAGGTGGTCAAAACCACCCTCCAGGCGCATAAACCACCCCAAAACGCAAAAAATGGTACTTTCCCGAAGAATACATTTCATTGTTTTTGGCTGAAAAATCTTAAATAAACTTTAGAGAAGGTAAGTTAAATTAAACATTGTACAAAAATTAAATAACCCACCATAAAAAAAACAAAAAGCAACCAAACTGTTAAATTTACAACCAAAAAAGATAATTATTCGACCAAAATTGAGTATTGAGATTATCAATTAAAAAATGTAATTTTCAACTAAAATTATGAATCATCAATCAAAACAATGAAATTTCAACAAAATAGTTCAATTTGCAACCAAGTAGATGAATTTGAACCAAACTAGGAATTTTCAATCAAAAAGGTTAATTTTCTACCAAAAAGACAAATTTTCAACCAGGCAGTTAAAATTTCAACTGGAAAATATCAATTTTCAACCAAAAATGAAATAGTTAAATTTTCAGTTAAAAAATTATTCTTCAACAGTTAGACTTTTAACAATAAAAATGAAATTCCTACCGAAAGAGATGAATTTTGAAGCCACAAAGATGAATTTTCAACCAAGAGAGAGTTTTCAGTCAAGAGAGGAAAAAGAGGTTAACAAAATTGTTTGATTCTCAAGCAAAAAGGCGAATTTTCTGCAAAATAGTTGAATTTTCAACCCGCAAATATGAACTATTATTACCAGAAAATTTAATTTTCAAGCGAATAATTTAACTTCGGACTAAAATAATTGATTTTTAACCCAAAAACATTAATTTTGAGCAAGAACCGTTGAATTGTTGAACAAAAAATATGAAATTCTAACAAAATTGTTGAATTTTCAACCAACTTGTTAAAAAGTCATTCTTTTTGGTTGAAAATTCAACTGTTTTTTGGAAAATTTATCATTTTGGCTTGAAAATCCGATAATTTGATTGATTTTTTTTAATTGAAAAATTCAGCTTTTTTGTGAAAATTTCACTTTTTTGGTTAAAAATGCAATTGTCTGGTTAAAAATTAATCTGTTTTTTCTAAAAATTAACTTTTTTGTTACAAATGCAACTGCTTTGTAGAAAATTCGTATTTTTGACTCAAAAGTTCAACAATTTGGTCGGGAATTTAAATATTATTTTGAAAATTCGTTTTTTATGAAAAATTAATTTTTTAACTGACAATTTCACTATTCCATTTTTCGTTGAAAATTTATATTTTTCAGAGGAAAATTCAACTATTTGGTTGAAAATTCGTGTATTTTGTTCAAATAATCGTCTTTTTGTAGAAAATTAATGTTTAAAATGTAACTGTTTCGTCAAAAATATATATTTATTTTATTGTAAATGAGTATTTTCTGGTTATAATTTCAACTGTTTTGTAGACAATTATTTTCTTTTAATTGAAAATTAATTATTTTTAATGAAAATTCAACTGCTCTATTTTTAGTTAAAAAATTATCTTTTCTAGTTTAAAAATTCAACTGTTTGGCTGAAGATTTATGTAGTATGTTAAAAATTCGTCTTTTTTGGTTAAGAGTTATTTTCTTGATTGAAAATTCAAGAACTTGGTCGAAAGTTGAACTACTTGGCTAAAATTTTATTTCTTTAGTTAAAGATTCATTATTTTACGTAAAAATTGATTTTTTTCGGTGGGACATTGAACTATTTTCTTAAAAATTCATTTCTTTCATAGAAAATTATTTTTTTTTTTTAAACTGATAATTGAACTATTCCATTTTTTTTTTTTTTTTTTTCATTTTTCGTTGTACCTTTTTAGTGGAAAATTCAACTATTTGGTAGAAAATTCATTATTTTTTTTAAAAAATCACTTTTTTCAACAAAATTAATCCACTTGGTTTAAAATGTAACTGTTTGGTTTCAATATAAACTATCACATTTTTTGTTGAAAATTAGTATTCTCCGGTTAAAAATGCAACTGTTTTGTAGAGAATTCGTCTCTTTGGCTCGAAAACTCAACAATTTGGTAGAAAATTTAATTATTTAGTATAAAATTCAAATAAAATTAAAGAGATTAATCAAATTGAAAAGAATGGCTAATTATTAAGAAGAATTAAAAAGAAAATTACTTTTTTATTGATAGATAATTTTTTTAACCGAAAATGCAGTTGTTCCCTTTTTGGTAGAAAATGTATATCATTGGTTGAAAATTTGTCTTTTTTGGTAAAAAATTAATTTT
>CAKNYM010051934.1:279174-297558 GCA_932195095.1 Andricus curvator | reverse complement strand
ATTTGGTTGAAAATAAACGTATTTTGTTAAAAATTCGTCTTTTATGATTATATTCAACTGATAATTGTTTAAAATACAAAAATTCTATAGCTTAAATATGAACTATAAAATTTTGTTTAATTAGTATTTTCCGGTTAAAAATGTATCTGTTTTGGAAAAAGAAAAATGTTATTGAAAATTTAACTATTCCATGATTGGTTAAAAATTAATCTGTTCTAGTTTAAAAATTCAACTATTCTATTGAAAATTCCACTGATTGTTTCAAAATGGATTTTTTCGTTGATAATTTATATTCTCGGGTTGAAAATTCAACTGATTTGTAAAAAATTCGTTTCTTTTAATTGAAAATTAATTTTTTCAAATAAAAATGTAACTGTTCTATTTTTAGTTAAAAAATTATCTTTTCTAGTTTGAAAATTCAACTGTTTGATTGCAAATTTATGTAATATGTTAAAAATTAGTCTTTTTTGGTTGAGAGTTAATTTTCTTGTTTGAAAATTCAAGTACTTGGCCGAAAGTTGAACTACTTGGCTAACATTTCATTTCTTTAGTTAAAGATTCATCATTTTACGTAAAAATTGATTTTTTTTTGTGGGAGATTGAACTATTTTCTTAAAAATTCGTTTTTTTCATAGAAAATTATTATTTTTTTAAACTGATAATTGAACTATTCCATTTTTTTTGTTTTTTTCATTTTTCGTTGTACCTTTTTAGTGGAAAATTCAACTATTTGGTTGAAAATTCATTATTTTGTTTAAAAAATCGCTTTTTTTAAACAAAATTAATCCTCTCGGTTTAAAATGTAACTGTTTGGTTTCAATACAAACTATCACATTTTTTGTTGAAAATTAGTATTCTCCGGTTAAAAATGCAACTGTTTTGTAGAGAATTCGTCTCTTTCGCTCGAAAACTCAACAATTTGGTAGAAAATTTAATTATTTAGTATAAAATTCAACTAAAATTGAAGAGATTAATTAAATTGAAAAGAATGACTAATTATTAAGAAGAATTAAAAAGAAAATTACTTTTTTATTGATAAATAATTTTTTTAACCGAAAATTCAATTGTTCCCTTTTTGGTAGAAAATTTATATCATTGGTTGAAAATTTGTCTTTTTTGGTAAAAAATTAATTTTCTTGATTGAAAATTCAACTACTTGGTTGAAAGTTGAACCACTTTGTTAAAAATTTATGTTATTATTTAAACATCCATCTCTTTGGTTGAAAATTGAACTATTTTGTGGAAAATTCGTTTTTTTATGGAAAATTAACATTTTTAACTGACAATTTTACTATTCCATTTTTCGTTGAAAGCTTATCATTTTTAGTGTAAAATTCAACTATTTGTTTGAAAATAAATGTATTTTGTTAAAAATTCGTCTTTGATGATTATATTCAGCTGATAATTGTTTAAAATACAAAAATTCTATAGCTTAAATATGAACTATTAAATTTTGTTTAGTTAGTATTTTCCGGTTAAAAATTTATCTGTTTTGTAAAAAGAAAAATGTTCTTGAAAATTTAACTATTCCATGTTTGGTTAAAAATTAATCTGTTCTAGTTCAAAAATTCAACTATTTTACTGAAAATTCAACTGATTGGTTCAAAATTGATTTTTTCGTTGATAATTCATATTCTCGGGTTGAAAATTCAACTGTTTTGTAGGAAATTCGTCTTTTTGGGTTGAGAATTCAAAATGTGGTAGAAAATTCATTTTTTTTGGTACAAAATTAAACGGTTTTATTGAAAATTCGTCGGCTTTGGTAGAAAATGAATCTTCTTCGTTGAAAATTTAAAAATTTGTTTAAAAATGTATGTATTTTGTTGAAAATTCGTCTTTGCTCACATAATATTAATATTTCTAGTTGAAAATTCAACTTTTTTGTAGAAAGTTCATATTTTTTGTTAAAAATGCAACAGTTTGGTTGAAAATTAATCTGTTTTGGTTGAGATCTCAACTATTTTGTTGGAAATTCGTGCTGCCTGGTTTAATTAAACTATTTCTAGTTAAAAATAAACATCCTTTCTTGGTTACAATATGAATTATCATATTTTTTTGTTGAGAATTGATCTTCATTAGTTAAAAATTCAACTACTTGGTAGAAAGTCGAAACACTTTGTTGAAAATTTATTTTATTATTTGAAGATCCATCGCTTTGGCTAAAAATTTAACTATCCCTCGACTGGAATTTAGTGTGATGTAGATATTGTAGATCAACATACACAGCTAGTATGTCTCAATAATTGGGAAGGCTTCAAAATCAAGTACTAATTATCAGAATCATGCTGTTCTATGGTTTATCCAAGTTTGGCGGTGTTAGTTGGTAGATAGGAGTGGGTTGGGTTAAGGGTTGGCTAAAGAGGAAGAGGGGTTGCAGAGTAAGGGTTTCGTCTCAGGGAGTACATAGGCGAAGCGAACCACCGTTGGCTCTCTGGGGAAATCAGAGAGACACGGGACTTCCCTTCCCTGTATAGTGTGTATGTATTAGCACACTTGCCACATTTACAAATCTTCCTAGTGTAACTCTATGTACGTATTTATACGGATTTCCAAAACATTTACAACCGAACTTGAATCCCGATAAGATCGAAATTCTCCTAGAACTTTTTTTTTTAATTAAATAATTATTCCAGCTGTTAAACTGCATACACTAGGGTACCCTTTGAATTTTTTTTTAACTTTTGCTATCTCTATCTAATTTCCAATATCAACAATTATAACTAGCATTGAATATCCACATTCCATTAGATTGTCGAAATAACATTAGAAAGAAAATAACATACTGGACACAAAACTGGATATATAATGGTTATTTTGATATTACACTGAAACAAACAATTTAAAAAAATCGTTTTAGAAACTAATACAGATATTATTCTCACAATTGATGATGAAGGTAACAAAAAAATAATGAATAAACAAGACAACATTACAAAAGCTTTGCAACTTTTAGAAGACTCATATAAAAGAAGACTGTTTTAAAAAATTAGGTTTTGATCCTACAAAAAAAGTAGAAGCTAAACTCACGCTTTTTCTAACAGAACTCAGAAACAGACACAATCATTAATTTAGTCCAATATGAGTTTTTACATTACAAAAATGGTAATGCATCTAGGTTTTATGATTTACCTAAACTATATCAAACAAATTGTTCTCTGAGACCTATTATTTCTTTTTCAGGCTCACCTTTATATAATATATCTAAATGCTTAGCTGAATCTCTACAAGATATTATGGGCAAAAATGATCACCACATCAAAGAGAGTGGGGATTTCAAACAAAAAATTGATAAAATTAACATTTATGATGATTACACAATTGTATTTCTCAACATAATTTCAATGTACACAAACATAATTAGAAGATGTTGGATTTGTTGGTCTATTGGTCCATGTCTTCTTCCAACCTTGTTGTATGATTAGCTGATGTTTATTGATGTAGACTAGGTAAGAATTTAATTAGATGTTGGATTTTGTTGGTATACTGGTATACTGGGTGGATCAGTATAAAAAAATCCAACATCATTTACTTAAATCCTTGCCTGGTCAACATTAATTTACAATAGCTAATCATCCAACATGGTTGGAAGAAGATATTGACCAGCATACCAACAAAATCCCATATCTTGTGATTAAATTTTTACCTGCTCATCATCAATTAACATCAGCTAATTATACAACACGGTTGGTAGAAGATATGGATCATTATACCAACAAAATCCGATATCTTGTAATTAAATTTTTACCTGCTCAACATCAATTAACATCAGCTATTTATAAAACAAGGTTGGTCGAAGATATGGATCAGTATACCAACAAAATCCAATATATTGTAATTAAATTTTTACCTGCTTAACATCAATTAACATCAGCTAATTATACAACAGGGTTTGTAGAAGATATGGATCAGTATACCAAAAAAATCCAATATCTTCACTCAGAGAAAAAGTTTTCTTGAAACAAAAGCATCGACCCCATGCCTGTTTTGTTTTGAACCACTTGCATATCCTTGTTACGCAAACAAAATTATTTGACTGCGAAATCAGGTAAAGTTTGTCACAAAAGGAAAATGTTTGCTGCAAAAAGATTCTTTCACAGACAAATGAAATTCCTTTTAACGTTGAATTCAAGAGGAAATTCCATTTGTGTCAAGAAGCATCCTTCTGCCACAAAAGGAGATTTCTCTGAGCGTTGTAATTAAATTTTTACCTGGTCAAAATCAAATAACATCAGCTAATCATACAACATGATTGGGAAAAGATATGGACCAGTATACCAATAAAATCCAACATCTTATAATTAAATTATTACCTGGTCAACATCAATTAACATCAGCTAAGTGCACAAACATAACTTGGAAATCAATTCTAAGCGCCATTAATAAAAATGGAATTAACTAAAACATACCATTTTGGAAAAAATTCTTAAATGCAGATCTCAGTTTATGCCTACAGTCTTCTTATTGTAAATTCAATGGTGCATTTTACAAACAAATTTTTGGCCTCCCCAAGGGCTCACCAATTTCTGCCGCAGCTGTTGATATTTTAATGGAAAATATTGAAAACGAAGTATTAAATATCTTAAATTATCGCACTATCTTTTAGTTACGATATATAGATGACACATTAATTTGCTTTCCAAAAAACAAACTAAATGATATCCACCAAAAATTCAACTCTGTAGATGACAAATAAAAATTCACCATTAAATAAGCAAAAGAAAACAAAATCAATTTCCTATATTCAACACTCTAAATGGAAAATAATGAAATTCTTACTCATATGGTCAGGCTGTTTTCTTTAGGGCAGATATCCAAAGTTTAAGCACCATATATCAAAAAATCATTTCACAATTTAAAATCTAAAAATAATTTACCATTTCAATTTAATTTTTCTAGAATAATCTGATTTTGCTGGGTAAAAATATCACACGACATGCTAACTTAATCTTTAAAAAATTACTACCAAAATGTAACTCATTACAATTAATTATATTCCAGGATGTTATTAATTTGATTAAATCTACCTTTCTTTAGGTTATGTTTTTTTTATTTCTATAATTTTCTGCTTTTGGAAGCATTTGTACAACAATGAACATAAATAATTTCTTTAATTTTGTTTCAAATATCTTTAAATTTCTGTAAGTCAAATGTATTTTTCTTCTCTCATCATTTGATATGATTCTTCGTTTTCTTCTTAATACATCAATACTACTTCTTGTACAATGATATTTCTAAATGTCGGGTTTCTAGCTTCAACTACCTGGTTGAAAATTCATGTATTTTATCGAAAATTTGTCTTTTTTGCTAAAAAACTAATATTGTTGGTTGAAAATTCATTATTTTAGTTAAAAATTTGTTTCTTTCGTTGGAAATTGAACTATTCCTCTTTTGGTTGCAAATTTTCTTTTATAATTAGAAATTAAACTATTTATTTAAGAATTCAAGTATTTTATTGAGGATTTGCCTTTTAGTACAAAATTTAACTTTGTTTAAAAATTTATCTTTTTGGTTGAAAACTCATCTTTTTGGTAGGAAAATCATTTTCTTGTTTGAAAGCTTATCTATTTTGTAAAAAAAGTATTTTATTAGTTAAAAATTAATTTTTTCGATTGAAAATTGAACTATACCATTTTTTGTTCAGAATTTATTTTTCAGTTAAAAAAGTCAGGTATGTTGTTAAAAAATTCGTCTTTCATTGGTTGAAAATTCAACTATTTGGTTAAAATTCATTTTTTTTGTTGGGTAAAGAATAATCATTTTTGTTTAAAAAAAAATTTTCTGTTGAAAATTTAACTATTTTGATAAAAAATTATTTTTTTTGGTCGGTAATTCATTTTTATTCAAAAACATCAATTTCCGGTGAAAATTACTAACATAATCTAAAGTTGTTCAGAATTGTATGTTTAATTTTTAAAGTCTATTTATTTTTGTATAAAATAACCGATTTCGGGTAAAAAACCCTAATATACCCTATTATTGTTCAAATATTGGAACTATTTTTATTAACAATAGCAATTTTAGACGAAAGATACTAATCTGAAGCCAGAATAATTAATTAAGTATATATACCATTAAACCATTTCCCTTTCAGGGTAGGCGTGACACTACCCGATGCGGGTAGTGTTTCTAGGTTTTTCTTGTAGTTATAAATAACTACAAGTGTGGGCTCACCACACCCACGATGTGCCAACAGCACTCATGTCAGTATTCTTGAATGGTCAACCCATCCAAGTACTAACCGCGTCCAACGCTGCTTAACTTCAGTGATCTGACGAGAACTGGGTTTTTCAGCGTGGTATGGCCGTAATCTGAAAAATCCCCGAATACACAAATAAACCGAAATAAACCGAAAAGCGTAAATTGTTGAAAAGACTTTAATCCTTAAAATTTAATAATATTTTATCAAAAATAGCCATTTCTGGTGTAAAACGCTAGCATAACTCAAAATTGTTGAAAATTGGGAATCATGATAATGATTTTTGTTTAAAAATGCTAATTTCTGGTAAAAAAAACTAGCAATCTAAAATTTCAAATAATTTTAACTCTTCTTCGAAACTTCATGGTTTTAATGTTTTATATTAAAATTTTTGTTTAAAAATACTAATTTTCAGCAAAAAGCAAGACTGTTGGAAAAGCACTAATGTTTCTTAATTTACATAAGGGGTTTTCAGATAGGATTATTTAGTTTTCTTAAACTCTCAGCCACTGAATTAGTATATTCAAACATAAAAAGATTGTATTTTTTTCTTCTGCAGGACCATTTTTTAATAATAAATCTCTGGTGATTAGATTTCATAAGAAAATAATTTATTTTCAAGCAAGTTTCCTAATCTACTTACTTACTTTTTGCAGCATAAAATAATATAAAGTTTCTCTACAGTTACAGAAACAGATAAAAAAATGAATATTGAAATTTATAAAGATCCTACTAATAGTGTTTAAAAAGAATTGAATGATCTTATCCAAGATACTCATAAAAAATAATTTTAAATCTCATATTGCTAGGATGTTAAAATGCTATTATGGGAATTCTCCTAGGTTTTATGGTCTCGCAAAAACTCATAGACCAGATATCCTAATAAGACCATAGCTTTCTATGTTGCTCCACATCACAATCTTTTGAAACTTTTAGCTAAACCTACTCAAATTTTTTAGGAAAAACAGAATTTTTTATTAAAGGAAGCTGACATTTTAAAAATAAAATTGATAATGTCATTATTCAAAACAATCCTAAAATCATTTCATTAGATATTGAGTCAATGTATACAAGCATTCCTCACACTCTTACAATTAATTGCATACAATTATAAACTGAAATGAGATCTCTCAACATTCTAATATTGCAAAAACTAAATTTCTACAACTAATTAAATTTTGTTTCAAAACTTCTTATTGTAAATTTAACGATAAATTTTATAAACAAACGTGTGGTATCCCCATGGGGTCTCCTATTTCACCAGCTCTTGCCAACTTGGTTCTTAAATGAATTGAACAAAAAAATCTTGCACATATTCCTTATGTTGTCACCTTCTTCTTTCGCTAATTTGATATCTTCACCTATGTTCCTGATGATATTGATATTACTAGATTCAACATTTGCAACAAAAAAACTTAGGTTTATAGTTGAAGTTGAAAAAGACAATCAAATCAATTTTTTAGAACTTGCTAGCATCAGAAAGGATAAAGGTGTCATCAAAAATTGTTTTAGGAAACCCACGTGGTCAGACAGATGTTTAGCTTTTCTCTCATATGAGTGATCTGATAGTAAATATAAAATTAGTTTCATCAATAACATGATTGATAGAGCTCTTCAGCACATACCAGTTATACAAATGCTAATATACAGATACTCAAAAATACTTGAAATAATGAATAATTCTCAAAATTCTTTCGTTAATGAATATGTCAACAAAAGATTCGATCTTATCAAATTCAATAATGCTAATCATCTGGCTCCTATTACACAAAGTAACAAGATAACTTCAATTTTTCAATAAGAAAGAGACATTTTTGTTATACCTATCTTCTGCTTAGGAATAGATTATGCTTGTTTTTTATATACTTCGGAAAGGAAAATTATTATAAAACTGATGATGTTTTGAATGTAGCTCAATAAAAGAGCTTTTTGATAGACCAGAGGACAAAGAAAAAGTTCACCTCTAACGTTTCTTTACACAATGTTACTTTCGCATTTTCTTAAAGAATATCAACCAAGCTGTTACCATCTTATCAGATTTTCTTCCTTTTATTGCAATATCAAAATTGTCATGACTCCCTTCGTTATTATTATTATCCTTACTAGGAAAGTGGATGTAAGCCATTTTTTGTATTGACTATACGTGTCTCGAACGAGTCGGAAAATAGAATTTGCTCATTTATCCGAGAGATTGTTGCAACGTCACGTAATACGCACGCGTGCCACAACGCGATGTAATCGGCGAGCAGTGATTTCGCCGACAGAATGACGGCTCTCGTATTTGTTTGATTCGATATTATCTCGATGTTTGCGAGAGAACGCGTGCCAAATAAACAGGCAAACTTTGTATAGTTCGCAGTAATTTGTTGGCTCCTCGTTATTCTATTTGGGAGGGTTTGATTTTCATTGTTGACATCAAATCTGGATTAATCTTCTATTGCCTTGCGAAAAACAACATTTCATTAGTTTTGGGGAGAACAAAAAAAACTAAAAAATTATTATTTATTAGAATAAGAAAACGTTATTTCGTAAGATTATTGTTTAGTAGCAATAGTGATTCTTAATAAGTTCCTTATTAGCGGCCAAATTCTGAATATAAACTTAAGCGAATTTTTAACCGGAATGGGTTACTTTTTAACAAGATTGTTGAATTTTCTACAAAATAGATAACCTTTTAACCGAATAATAAAATTTTAAACCAAGAAGATTAATTTGCTATCGAAAAAGAGGAATTTTTAACAAAATTGATGAACGATAAATAAAACAAAAAACATACAGCATAATAAATTTTAAAATACTATCGATGTTTCACCAAAAATGCAACAGGTAAATTTTCAGTTAAAAAATAAAAATTCAACCAAAAAACAATGATTCAGAAAAATAATAATTTAATTTCCTACTGAAGTCAAGCAGAAAATACGAACTTTCAACAAAATAGTAGAATCATTAACCAAAGAGACCAATTTTCAAGAAAACAGAAAAAAACGAATTTTTAGCAAAATATAAAAATTTTCATTTTAAGAGATGAATTTCCTTCTGAAATGATGTATTTATACCAAAAAGCAATATTTCAGCAAAATACATGAATTTTCAACTAAGACAAATTTTTGCGAAAAAAGGAATAGTTAAATTTTCAGTTGAAAAAATTAATTTTTAACGATTTTTAACGGATTCAATAGTTGGATTCTAGGATGTTGGAAAAGATTCCAATAGATTTCAGAGGATTTCCAAGATTTATAAATATTTTGAAGGGTTTCAAAGAATTTTATAACATTGTGAAGATTTCAGTAATTTCAAGGGATTTCAAACGCTCTCAATAAAGTATTTGAATACATTTCCAAGGATTTCAGAAGATTTCAAAGAATTTCGAATGTATTAGGGGATTTCAAATAATTCTGAAGAATCCTTGAGAGATTAAAAAAATGTCGAGGATTTTTCAATGATTTTAATTATCTTAAGGAATTGAAACAAATTTCACGCAGGTTTCAAGAATTTCTTAGAATTTCGGAAGATTTTGAAGGATATTATAATATATATAGGCTTTCAGGAAATTCAAAAAGATTTGAAAGTGTTTTCAACAGATTTCGAGGATTTGAAAAGATTTTATGGGATTTTTAAGGATTTGAAAGATTTTAGGGTATTTAAAACTATTCCAAGGAATTTTCCATAGATTTGAACGATTTAATAAAATTTCAAGGGATTTGATTTTAAAAATATTCCAAGAAATTTCGAATGGATTTCAATATTTTCGAGGGATTTCAGGGGTATTTCAAAGGATTCAAAAGGATTTTAAAGATTTTATCGTATTTTAAAAGATTCCGAGAAATTCTTAATAAATTGTAAGAATTTCAAGGGATTTTAATGGATTTCAAAAGATTAAAAAGATTTTAGGGTATTTCAAAAGATTCCCGGAAATTATCAAGAACTTTAAACATTTTCAAAATGTTAAAAAGGATTTGAATTTTATAGATTTTAGGATGTTTATAACGATTCTAAGGAATTTTCAATAGATTTCCTGAATTCAATAAGATTTTCAGAGATTTTATAGATTCTAGGGTATTTTAAAAAGATTTGAAGATTTTGAAGGGATTTCAAAGGATTTTAAAGATTTTATTGCATTTTAAAAGACTCCAAGAAATTCCTAATACATTTTAAGAATTTGAAGGAATTTCGAAGGATTTCAAAGGATTTTAGGGTATTTTGAAAGATTCTAAGGATTTTCAAAGAGCTTCACAAATTTGCAAAAGGTTTTAAAGGATTTGAATTTTTCAAGATTTCTGGATATTTATAAAGATCATAAAGAATTTTCAAAAGCTTTCAAGAATTTGATAAAATTTTAAAGAATTTTGATAGATTTTAGGACATTTTAAAAGATTCCAAGGAATTTTTAATAGGTTTTGAAGGATTTTGAAGGGATTTTATCATATTTCCGAAATTTTCAATAAGTTTGAATGATTTGAAATTAGATCTATTTTTTCATTAAAAAAAAAGATTTCAATTTTTAAAAATCTGCTCGCTGCGCGGGCACATTTTCATTGCGCGCTTCGCGCGCGGCTTTCAAGTTTGAGCGCGCCTAAGACGCTCGGTCTTCGTATTTCCCTCACATTTGTGCGCAGGTCTTTTCAAATTAAAGGTCAAAGCATCGACGACTGTAATTTAGTGATTGTGAATTCTCTTTTGTTAAAGCTCCTTGAGCTTTAACGAAAACATTCTCATCACGTATCTCGTGCTTCGCACTCGATTTTGTCGAAAATACGAACTTTTCCACTTTATGTTCAACTCTATTATATCGAATGTATTATATTTATTCCTGCACCTTGGTCTGGGCAGCTTATTCAGATATTAGAAAATGAAGTAAAAATTTTATTTTTCATGATTACTTTAATATTTGCAACTTGTTATCAAACCCTTTATTGCAATTTATGCCGTTTTTCCATAAATTCAGTTTGTTTATTTCCAATGTTATTTTTTACGATTTGAACTAAAAATAGTAAGAATACACCTCCTAGCGTAAGGTGGTTCTAAGCAAATTTGTAGATATAATTTAAGCGAAAACTTTTGTAAATAAAAAGTTATTGTAGCTTGTGTCATTTTTCCAAAAAGTTGATTTTTTAATTTTTAATATATTTTTATAACAAGAGTTTATAAAAAAATTTGCAGATATTTATTGGTTGAACAAGTTTTGTCTTTTCTTTTTTTTCGTCTGTTGTGCGTTTTTCCAAAAATTAAATTTTTTTTTAAATCTTTTTTTTTTCCGATTAAAAGAAAATCTACTCGTCCTATCTAAAAAGTATTAATAACAAATTTGTAGGTCCTTTTGGGTGAAGAACTTTTGTCTATTAATTTTTTTTCGTACCTTGTGTCGTTATTCGAAACATTTAATTTTTTAATTTTTAATTTTATTGTTTACGATCAAAACAAAAATTACGCGTCCTTTCAAAAAATTATTTGATGACAAATTCAGATGAGTTTTCACTCTTTTTTGAAGAGTAACTTTTGTCTATTCCTTTTTTTCATAGCTTGTGTCGTTTGTCCAAAAATTTAATTTTCTTATTTTTAATGTTGTTTTTTACGAGTAAAACAAAAACTACGCATTCTATCAAAAAATGATTCATAACAAATTTGTAGTTCTTTTTTGGGTGAACAACTTTTGTTCTATTATTTATTTTCGTAGCTTGTGTCGTTTTTCCAAAAATTTAATTGTTTTATTTTTCATGTTTTTTACGAATAAAATAAAAACTACGTGTCCAATAAAAAAGTGTTTGATAAAAGATTTGTAAATCTTTTCTAGGTGTACAATTTGTAGTGAGTCATTTTTTTCGTATAAAACCAATACCTTCTCATTAGGATGAGAAGTGACAAATTCAATGTGGTTTTCACAGGTCAAAATTGAAACATTTTAAATATTGTGAACCTCAAAGGTTTAATTATTCTGAAAGCGTTGAAAATTATATAATTTCTAACTAAAAAATCTCAAAATTAATTAACTCAAACTTTAGGTGTTAGAAATTAAACAATTCCAAACGTCGTTTAATGTTGAAGCATTCTTAAATTAGGATCTTGTAACAGATTCATTGGCAAAATGAAGTAGCAGATTGATTTTAAGACTAGCGATTAGAAATTGTTAATTATAATTATTATTGATATAAGTAATTAATCATTTAACAGAATAAGGAGTTTAACTGGCAGATAACATTATAGTTACTTCTGATTGCATTTATTATTTAAACAAAGTATATGCTCAGAAAAATATTCATCTTGAATTAAAGAAATCGTTTCTTTAAAATAATTGTTTTCATTTAACCAAAAATGACTTCGAAAATAAGAGAATTATTTGGAATAAAATAATCCATTTATTTAAACCAAAGAAATATTAAATAAATATTTTTATTTGAATGAAAGAATCTATTTTCTGAGTGTAGGGACTATTTACTATTGAGGAAAATAATTAGAGAAACCAGTTATTGGATTAAAAGGTCGATAATTACATTTTGATTTTCCACGGGTATCTCGATAACGATCTACCCTTCCGAGCAAAACCACTGAATTTCAGTATCGATACCCATCTTGATTTTTGTGAGAGAGAAAAATTTACGCATGCCCACTCCCTTTCCAATACAGGTTGGCCGTGGGATTTCTGATCCCTCGGGAAAACAGGGAGAGCGATCCGGATTTTATCCTCTATAGTCTTCTCGAAGCTCGGCTGATTTCTACTTTAATTATTGTAGACTTATCACCATTCTCGTAGCTTTAGCTATATATTTTTCTTGAAAAAAAAAACATACATATGCGAAAAGCTTTTTCTTGGTCACGAGGACAGATGTAAAAAGAAAATGAGGAATAAAAAGGGAAGAGGAAATGAAAAAGGCACGGCAGGAATTGCATTGTATTTTGGGGAAGTGCCGACTGGATGAAGTAAGAAAAAAATTTAATTTTTGAATTATTAATTTAGTAATATTATATTCTAAATCTATGTTTTTTGGCGATTCCAACGATATGTTACTTGCCTTAACAAGCTGAAAAATTTTAAAAGTGCAGTATGTTATTATAAGTTTAAAGCTAGACGTGTTTTTAGGACATGATATCTAGGTTCACCGAAATTCAACTGCAATAGTTGTAAATGTCTCAGCAGAAATTTTAATTTTTCATTTTGCAATCAGTAATTTAGAAATATTATATTCCGAATCTCCGCTTTTTGGTGATTTCAACGGTATGTTACTTGTCTCAACAAGTTGACAATTAGAGTAAGTGCGATATATTATTTTCCGTCATAAGTGAAAAATTAAAAGTGTTTTTTAGGCCAGGATATGTAGGTTATATAGATAGCAATTGAGCCGCCGGATGCAATAACCAGCCCAACGCTCGAAAACGCGTGAAAGTATTGTCCGATCTTCCCAAAGAAAGAAAATTTTAAAAATCGAAAAATCAATTTTTTGAAAATGTAGAATTCTAGAGAATGAGAAAGTGAAACTTTTTCCTCTCAGAATTTTTTTTGGCAAAAGTTTATTTTTAATAAAAAAAAACGAAATATTGAAAAGAAGTTTCTCCCTGATTTAATTAAGTTTTAAAACTTAAATTGTTCTAACTCGGCCAAATATTATTGAAATGAGTTCATATTTGTAGGACGTATTCAAAATACTCTAGCGATGCCTAGGAAATCATGAAAAACTTAACAATCGCTTACAGTTTAATAATATTCAATTGCGAAATGAGGTCAATCGATAATTTTGTTTTCTTGGTTTCGCCGGTAAGAAGTATCTAGGTAACTTCGACTTTCAAACAACTTCCAGTGAGTGATTTGTTCAGCAATATTGAATGAAGTTTTTTGGAAAATCTCATATTGAATCGTTGAAAATTTACTGAGATATCCAGCTTTGGAAAAAGTACTCGACGTCTGCCCCGCGCAGACTGAACTTCGAGAACGCTGCCTGACACAGCAGTCCTCGCGACGCATTAGCTAACAGCGCGGGCAGACGTCAAGTACTTTTTCCAAATCTGAATATCTCAGTAAATTTTCAAAGATTCGATATGAGATTTTCCAAAAAACTTCATTCAACATTGCTGAACAAATCACTCACTGGAAGTTGTTTGAAAGTCGAAGTTACCTACACTCAGAAAAATGTTTGTTTGAATCAAACAAATTCTTTCTTCGATATAGGGTCAAACAAATATTTTTTTGATTTAAACAAATATTTCCTTGATTTAAATCAAATTTATTTTATTCAAATACACCATTGTTTAACTCAATCAAATTTTATTTGAATCGAACAAATTATATCTTTGATATAGGGTCAAACATATGTTTGTTTGATTTAAACAAATATTTTTCTGAGTGTAGATACTTTTTACCGGTGAAACCAAGCAAACCTAATTATCGATTGACCTCATTTGACAATTGAATATTATTAAACAATAAGCGATTGTTAACTTTTTCATGATTTCCTAGGCGTCGCTAGAGTATTTTGAATACGTCCTGCAAATATGAACTCATTTCAATAATATTTGGCCGAGTTAGAACGATTTATGTTTTAAAACTTACTTAAATCAGGGAGACATTTTTTTCAATATTTCGTTTTTATTATTAAAAATGAACGATTGGCAAAAAAATTCTGAGAAGAAAAAGTTGCACTTCCTTATTCTCTAGAATTCTACATTCTTAAAAAATTGATTTAGAAAATTTTCTTTCTTTGAGAAGATCGGACAATACTTTTACGCGTTTTCGAGCGTCGGGCTGGTTATTGCACCTGGCGGGTCAATTACCGCTAGCTGACGCAGATTTTAGTTTATGTTCATACATTGTATCTGAAAATTCTGATACTTGCAACTTTCAGGGCTCGGACTCAAATAATAACAAAATATCAAAATATATTTTTGTAAATTAGGCTCAGAATTTTAGTTGAGACTGTTTTTAATTCCTTAAATAAGTCTGAAGCATGTGGACAGTTTAGAATTAAAATTAATTTTAGGAAAAATCCTCATTCAAGAATTTTATAAAGAAAAAAACGTTTATTAAGTCCCAACCTCAAAATTTCTAATTTGCCTACATTTTGGAAAGCCAAAATAGGACCGCTGCCCATTTGATCGCCGACTACCTGCTTGCGCTACGCCCTCTACCCAACTTCTCCTCGTGTAGCATAGGGATCGCCAGACGCTGTCTCCGACCCTTGTCAGTAAGGGGTCCTTTCTACTAATAAGAAATAAAATAAGAACAAAAATTTAAATTTATAATTAGTAATTTGGAAATACTATGTTCAGAATGGTTTGGTTTCAATTTTAAATGTACACAATTGTCTGCTTTTTTAAATTCTTTGAAATCGTAGAATATCAAATTGGAAGACTTGATAGTTGTACAATTTTTAATTTCAAGGATTTGAAATTAAACAATTATGAATTAACAGCATCTAGAATAAATTCAAAAGAATGCAAAATTAAGACAATAATTTCTCAAATTCACGCCTTAAAAATGAAAAGATCTTAGAACTAGGCAATGAAAATTGAATTTTTTTTTCAAATGTCCCAAAATATTGCACATTTCTAACTGAATTAAAATAAAATCAATTTCAAATTGAAAGGCTTGAAATTGTGGAACTTTAAAAATTGGACTCATATATAACAATAATGTCACACTTATTTTCATTTTCAATTTATTAAAGCAAGTAAAGTATCGTTAGTATAGACAAAAAGCGTATATTTCGAATATAATATTTATAAATTACTAATTGCAAAATGTTAAAAATTTTATGTTCCTTATTTTTTTTCACATTAGTGCGAAGGACCTCCCTGCGGCAAGGGTCGGTGATTTTTTATATTAAAGAATACCTTGTGATATATTATGTGAAAGCTTTCTAAATTGAACATATTAATTAAATCACTAGAAACTTTTACCTGGAAAAATCTTGGGATACTCAGAAAAAACCTGGAATTTTCAGGCAATTTTGTTCCGGGATTTGAGTAGACACCCTGCATAATGATTTCTTTTATAGAAAGTGTCTAAATGTACCTAAAAATCCGGCAATACGTACCAAAATTTAGACAAAAATAGCCACAACTTTTCTTATAATGATTTTTCTAGAATCACGAAAAATTAAAAAAAAAATGCAGGGCAGACCAACAAAATAATTGAGTCCTCAACCAAAACAGATTAATTTTTAACCAAACAGTTCTATTTTTAACGAACAAGATGACCTTACTACAAAATAGTTGAATTTTCAACCAAATAGTTAAATTTTTAAACAAAAATATGAATTTTCAACCAATCAGTTGAAGATTCAACAAAATAGTTCATTTTTTAGTTACAAAAGCAATTGTTTAGAAAAAAAGAAATGAATTTTGAACTAAAATTATGAATCTTCAATCCAAAAAATTAACTTTTAAGAAAGTAGTTCAACTATCAAAGAAGGAGTTAAAGTCTCAAAAATTCATCACTTTGGTTGAAAATTGAACTATTTTGTTGAAATTTTTTTTTTTTTTTTGTAGAAGCTTCATCTTTTTTAATTAAAAAATTCATATTTCCGGTTGAAAATTCAATTATTTCATTTGAAGATTAATGATTTTCGTTAAAAATCCGTATTTTTGGTTTAAAATTAAACTTTTCCAGTTGAAGATTTATCATTTTAGTAGAAAATTTATCACTTTGGTTGAAAATGGAACTATTTTCTTGGACAAATTTGGTTTGTAGAAAATTAATCTTTTTGGTTAAAAACTCAACTGTTTGGATGAAAATTTATGTGTTTTGTAGAAAATTAATCTTTTGTGTTAAAATTCATGTTTTTGATTAAAAATTGATGTATTTTGTTGCAAATTTGTCTTTTTAGGTAGAAAATTAATATTCTTAATTGAAAACTCATGTTTTTGTTTTGAAATTCAACTATTCAAGTTATAGATTCATCATTTTCATTTTAAATTTGTCTATTTAATTTCAAATTAAACTATTGCAGTTAAAGAATTTTCATTTTAGTAGAAAATTTATCACTTTGGTTGAAAATTGAACTATTTTGTTGAAAAATTTTTTTTGTAGAAAATTAATCTTTTTGGCTAAAAATTCAACTGTTTGGATGAAAATTTATGTGTTTTCACGAAGTAGTATAAGGAGATCCAACTCTATAGGCCATTTCGGAAAATTGTACCCCCATTTTTCCGTGCCCACATCCTATAGCACTTGAGATAACGTATGCTAGCGCCCCTTGCGGAAGACCGTTATAACATAGGTTTTGCCGTTGGTTTTCAACAGTTTCAAATCTTCTCATGAGAGGCGCTACAATACTTAATCTGGTATGCTGAGTATGCTATAGGAAGTGGGCACGGAAAAATGGGGGTATCCTTATATTAGAGTTGGATCTCCTTATACTACTTCGTGGTGTTTTGTAGAAAATTAATCTTTTGTGTTGAAATTCATGTTTTTGATTAAAAATACATGCATTTGGTTGCAAATTTGTCTTTTTAGGTAAAAAGTCAATATTCTTAATTGAAAACTCATGTGTTTGTTTTAAAATACAACTATTCAAGTAATAGATTCATCATTTTCATTTTAAATTTGTCTATTTAATTTCAAATTAAACTATTGCAGTTAAAGATTTTTCATTTAAGTAGAAAATTCATTACTTTGGTTGAAAATTGAAGTTTTTTGTCAAAAATTCGTTTCTTTCCGTAAAAAAATGATCTTTTTAGTTTTAAATTCGACTGTTTAGTTGAAGTTTCATGTATTCCGTTGCCGATTCGTCTTTTCAGTAGAAAATTAATCTTCTTGGTTGAAAATTCATGTTTTTGGTAGAAAATTCACGCACTTACTATCGGCGAGAAAATTCGAGTCCTCTGGCTTTGACGTTAAAAAAGTAAGTGAAGAAAAAATGGTAGCTCAATGAATAAAGAATCATTTTAAAGGTCAAAATATTGTACGTTAATGAGCCTGAGACGAAAATGCCAAAAAAAATTGTATAGCTTACAAACCCGAAAATCTGATAAAAAGTAAAGAAATTTGAGAGCTTTTACGACAGTGAACTTTGGAACATCGTTTTTTATTAAAAAAATAATAGGAAAAATCTGAAAAAATTCATGGTGGAACCTTAAACATTTCTAAAGAAATTTCCCTTGAAAAAATTGCAAAATATAACAAATTGTTCGTTTTTTGTTCATAAATATACAACTGTCTACTCGGTGGGTTTCCTATCACCACTACGTAGCGCGTCCTC
>CAKNYM010051934.1:242467-274174 GCA_932195095.1 Andricus curvator | reverse complement strand
TAGATGAGGCGATGAACTTTCGAGTTCGAACTGCTAATCTATAATAAAAAAAATATACAACTTATCTTCAGTTCTAATGAAGATGATGAAGTGATTTAAATTAGAGGTTCATTAGAACTGAAGATAGTACAGTTCTATATTTATATACAAAAAGCGAACAATTTGTTACATTTTGAAAAATTTTCGACGGCAATTTGTTTGGAAATTTTTAAAGTACCACCATGAATTTTTTCAGAATTTTCCTATTATTTTTTCAATAAAGAACTATGTTCCAAAGTTCACTGTCATTAAAAGCTCTCAAATTTCCTTACTTTTTATCAGATTTTCGGGTCTGTAAGCTATACCATTTTCTTGGCATACTCGTTTTAGGCTCATTAACGTACAAAATTTTGACCTCTAAAAGGATCCTTCATTCATTAAGCTACTATTTTTTCTTCACTTAAGGTAGATGTCCCAGTAATCCGGACGGTCCCAGTAATCGTGAGTTTTGATGTGTAAACGCCAGAAGTAAGTATTTTCCGCATCAAAATACAATCCTAAAATATTTTTAGGTAAGTTTTGAGGTGGCGATGAATCACGAAACGTGGAAAGTAGCTTAACATTTAGGTTAGGAAAGGCATTTTTTCGTTTAAGCTTTTAATATGTCAAGAAATTACTTGATCGGGACGAAAATTATTTTTTTTGTATTAAAAAATCATTTTTGTTTCATAAAATTAAGAAAAATCTTCATTTAGTACCTTCTCGTTCGAGAAATATCGGTCACGATTATAGGGACGTTTCAAAAGCATAGTTGCTCGAGTAATCGTGACCGGTCACGAAGAATAGGACGACTCTGTCAGCATTTTATTTCCATATTTCTTTACAAATAATAATTTAATTAATTTCAAAAAGGCGTGAAATGAAATCGGAGAACTGACTTGTTACTGTGAGCAGTAATCGTAACATAAATTTATGCTTAGAACTGAAAAAAGGTGATGTAAAATATTGGCATGCCTTTAGTGATTTCATTATGAATTTTTTAGTTCATTATCATTTTTCAGTGAAGTTAATATTTATTGAGTAGTTTTTCATTAGCTAACATTAATCTATACTGCATAATATAAAGAAAAATGTGTAATAGATATATAATTATTGATAGTTTTAATCATTTTAATATTTTGACAACGTAAACAGAACATAACCTCCGAATACACATGATTTTTTTAGTCACTGCAATTTATCAAATATCGTCATTGTGTTTATAATTTATATTGAAAAAAAGTTAATTATACAAATTACCAGTGTGTAAATTTTTGTATCCAAAAATACACTTGAAATCTCCAAATCGCTAAAAAATGATTTCAAGAAAACTTAACCTTTTTCACGAAGATTGGGACGACTCACGATTACTAGTACAACGCAGATTTGGAAATCACGATAACTGGCACATCGGTGCTTTTTGATTTTTAATTGTTCATAAATAAAAAGTAATATTCTAGGATGTTTAATGCTTCAATCAGTACCAATCATTTGTCAAATAATCCTTCCAAAACAATTTTATAAATATTGGAAGTCAACGTAATCTCTCACGGTCACGATTACTGGGACGTTTACCTTACTTTTTCAACGTCAAAAGCCAGAGGACTCGAATTTTCTCGCCGATAGTAGATGCAAATTTGTCTTTCGAAAAATGCATTTATATACCTTTTTTCTGTCAGCGTCATTTTCCTATATAAAAAACGTTGGACCACCTGCTTTATACTTGACAACCTGCTAGCTTGATCTGCCTAGAGTGACCACGAGATCAATGGATAATAATTTTCTGGTCACGTGCCTGACAAAATGGGGAATCCGAGGGGGAATCCCAAAGAGACATAGAAAGCAGGTCCTGGCAGAGTCTGCTCGTCCTTTGGTACTTAGAGACTGTCAGAGGTTGATTGATGCTGGGCACGTGACATATCCCAGAACATTCGGTCTCGCAGTTCGACGATTCATCCCAAATTTCGAGTTCTTCACGATACACACTTGTCCCATCCCTAAATGTAAAAAAGATTTTTCAATTGTTATTACGGTCCGCAATATTTATTTTTGTTCTGCAATTAATTCTTGAAAAGATTGTTTAAAAATGAAAATTACATATTTTGTTTTTCATTTAAGATTACCCGTGCAGAAATTTCAGAGTGGCCCTGGTCGGGGCCAGATCTGGCCCAAATCGGGTATCTCAGTTAGGGTCAGGCTCGAAATGGAACGCCTAATCCGATCAGGGCCTGACTGGGGTATCCATAAGGAAGGACCGATCTGGCCCTGACCAGGCCCCTTCTAATTTTTATTTATAAAAATATTATTGAAATATAATTTATTTATTAGGAAAGTAAACAATTAATTAAGAATATTAAAGATTATGTAAATATTTTGAAGAATATTCTGAAACTTGTCGTTAGATTCATGTATTTTGTTGAAAATTCATCTTTTTTGATAGAACATTAATCTTCTTGGTCGCAAATTTATCCTTTTTGGTTAAAAATGTAAGAATTTTGTAGAAAATTGGTACTTATGCTCAAATCTAATTTTGTATCTAAGTTTTTATATAAAGATTTAACTATTCCATTTTCAGTTGAAACTTTATCATGTTTATTTTATGAGATAAAAAACCGACTATTTGGTAGGAAAAAGAATTTTGTTGGAAAGTCGTCTTTTTGGGTAGAAAATTCAACTTATTGGTTGAAAATTCAACGATTTGGTAGAAAAGTCATATTTTTGGTTAAAAAGTCGTCTTTCTGGGTAGAAAATTATTCTTGTTTGTTGACAGTTCAACTTTTTGGTTGATAATTCAACCAGTTTGTTAAAAATTCATCTTTTTCATTGAAAAATATCTTTTTTGTTAAAAATTCATTTATTTATTTTTTAAGTCACTGTTTTCTAAAATATTAGACTTTTTAGCTTGAAAACTTTACTCTTTTATTGAAAATTCAGCTTTCATGGTAGGAAAGTTAGCTTTTTTGGTTGTAAATAAACTTTTTAGATCAAAAATCAACTGCTTTCTAAAAAATTTGTTTTTCTTCTTGAAAATTATAATATTTGATTCAACTTTAATCTTTTTTGTTTGAAAATTCAACCATTTGATTGAAAAGTTTTTTGGCACGTGGAGCAAAGAATAAAAAAGTGAGGTTATAATGCCAAAAAGTTACATCATTAAGTTTATACGTACATTTATAGCATACTAAAAAGAAGAGTGGGATCTTTTTGTACAATTGGTCCGAATTCTGGATCCCCATTCTCAATCTATTTAACATTTTCACGCAAAGACGAACAATACATGATCTTCAAAATGTCGACGCTTTCTCGAAGTTCACTGTCGGAAGTCTTAGAGAGCTGGATAATTCTAGTGGATAATTCTGGTGGATAATTCTAGTTTGATATGAACACCTCACCCCGGTCTAAAAACTTTGCGTAAATGATTAACGAGGTGAATTGAGAATTATTTAAAGGGATTTATCCAGATGACTTTACCGTTATCTGTTTACTTTTCGTCACTTTTACAAAGTTGACTTCCTTCCGTCCATTCGTTGCCAAATAATCGAACAGAAGACTAATCGAATACATTCGAGACTAGAGCGGCTAATTCAAATCGAAATAAGTATAAACTCTAAACAGATTGAAAAAATACCTACAATAATTAATACTAACTTGATAATTGTATATTTGTTAACTAATTTAATGCGTCCGTAAACATACATTTTTGGACATTTTGTTCAAATGAATTTAAGCTTTTTTTAGTTTTTCTCGTTTCTTATATTCTTTGTATATAAGAAGTTAAATTTAACTAGCTAACTTTAGATTAGTCACTGAACTGAAAATTAGTTGAATATTCACTAATTAAGACAGAGAGTAATTTTAAATTTAATTAATTCTAATTTTTAAACTAACTTTGATTTACAGAGGGTAACCCGATGTGGTCCTGACCAAGGCCACAACGGTAGCCATGATCAGGGCCGCATTGAGCTAACCCGATTGGGGCCAAGTCGGGAATCAGGATCAAATTGGGCAATTTCTCCACGGGTTGCAAAGAATTCCATTTTATCATGAATAATTTTTGCAAAATAAGCAGGAAAAAGATTCATAATTGAAAAAAAATAAAATTCCTAAACAACCTCACTTTTCGGCTCATTAGAGACAAGAATAACATAATGAAAAAAGAGGGAGAAAAAGGGAAAAAGTCAACCGAACACCAACCTCTCACTTTTTCCTTTCTTCGTCCTTTTTATACTATGAGGGGACCAACATGTTTCGAGGCCAATTTAGACATCCTCAACAGGGATTATTTATAGGGAATAACTAAAGGTATGCAAAAATTAATATACCTGCAAAGAAAATATTTAAATCAGATTTAATTAAAAATTAATTAAGTTTAATGTATTCAAAATTATTTATTGAGAAAATGATTGTCAAATAGAAAATAATTCTTTCTATTATCTAGTCAAAGAGAATTACTTTAACCAATTAATTACTCTATCCCATATTTTGTTATATCCCATATTATTTTATATCTTAAAAATTAAAGCTATGTTACCTTTTCTCTTTATAAATAACATCTCCATGAATTTCCTCTTTTTCTGATTTTTTTCATGATAAAGAATTTTAATATCATTCCAAATTATAATTGTTTAAAAAATCATTAGATAAGCTCATAAACTGTGATCTAAATTCATCAATTTTATTCTCAGGTATTTTTATATTTATTTTTTTAATTTTTCAATTTTTATAATACCTAACAAGAACCAATCAATTTCACATCGGTAATATTCATTTCCAGTTGAATTATTCGATTTTTGTTCAATTTAAAGTGAAATTAAAAATTTTCAAAGTGTCTTGCTAATAATAATTATAATAATTTTGTAAACTATATTTTGTAACTTTTACATTGTGTGTTTAAACAATGGTTATAATTTTTAAATAGTGTTTTCCCAAGTGTGAAGAGGACATGAACAAATACGGAAATTATTGATTTATTCAAAAGGAAACAAATACAGGGGGCTAACTTTCTTCTGAAAAATAAGAGAGAATTATAAAAAAGTTTTTCAATTATTTATGAAAATGATTGGTTCTTGTTAGGTATTATAAAAAAATAAAAAAATAAAAATAAAAATACTTGAGAATAAAACTGATGAATTTAGATCACAGTTTATGAGTTTATCTAATGATTTTTTAAACAATTATAATTTGGAATGATGGTTGAATGATTTGGTTGACTTTTTCCCTTTTTCTCCCTCTTTTTTCATTATGTTATTCTTGTCTCTAATGAGCCAAAAAGTGAGGTTGTTTAAGAATTTTATTTTTTTTTTAATTATGAATATTTTTCCTTCTTATTTTGCAAAAATTATTCATGATAAAACGGAATTCTTTTCAATCTTAATTCAAAAATTTTTAAATACAGACACTAAACTCATGATTCTTTCCGATCTGCAGGGTTTGCAATTGGTTTTACATATTTTCACCTCAATTTTCTTGTAAGAAATCTTACTTTTTATTTAAACTTTTGTGAAAAGAATGTATTTTGGTTTTTTTGTTTAAATATAAGGAATTATTATTATTTTTATCAAATGATTAGTGAACTGACACAACTTAAAACAATTTTTTTATTTTGGTAATTTGCATGCAACTTTAAAATCTGTTTTCCATGAAAATTATTGAAATAAAAAAGTTTTTTCAAATTGTGTCAGTGTAGTTATATTATATATGTGATTACTCAGTGACGGCCGAATCAAACTGAAAAAGAAGGAGCTAGAAGAAAATTACTGGAAATAAGTTTTAAATTCATTTTTGGTTCACTAATCATTTGATAAAACTAATAATAATTTTAAAATTCAACTGTTTTTTATTTTCAATTGAAATCATTTTTTGTTGAAATATCACCTATTACACGTTTTGTTGAAAATTCGCCTTTTTAGGATTAAAATTCAACTCCTTGGTTGAAAATTCATATTCTCGGGTTAAAAATTGAATTGATTTTTGGAAAATTCGCCTTTTGGCTTGAAAATTCCAGAATTTAGTGGAAAATTTGATCTTTTTGGTAAAAAACTGAAATGTAAATTCGTCTTTTCTGTAGGAATTTCACCTTTTTTTTTGGTTCAAAATGGCACTGTCTAGTTAAAAAATTAATCTGTGTTGGTCTGGAATGAACTTTTTTGTTGAAAATTCAACAATTCGATAGCAAGTTCAACTGTTCGGTTGAAAAATGCATTTTATTGAAAATTTGTCTTTTTGAGTAAAAAATCAATTTTTTACTTTGAAAATGCAACTCCTTGGTCCAAGCTGAAAAACTGTCCTAAAAGTTCATTTCTTTGGTTGAAGATTCATAATGTTAGTTTAAAATTTGCTTCTTTTTTTGGCTGGAAGGTAATTTTTTCAAACTAAAAATTGAACTATTTTGTTAAAAATTCAGCTGATTGGTTGAGAATAAACTTTTTTGATGAAAATTCGTATTCTCGGGTTGTTGAAAATTCGTCTTTTTTGGTAGAAAATTAATCTTCTTGGTTGAAAATTGAACTATTTGGTTGAAAATTCATGTATTGTGTCGAAAATTCGTTTTTGTTGATAAAGTAAAATTGTTTTTTATTTTAAATAAAAATCTCTTTGGTTTTCGGTTAGAAAGTTTTTTTTCAACTGAAAATTTAACAACCCTTTTCAAAATTTACCTGATTAGTTAAAAATTATCTTTTTTGTTGAAAATTTATATTCTCGTGTACAAAATTGAACTTCTTTTTTAAATTTAACTATTTTGTTGAAAAATCGTATCAGTTTTGGTAGAAAATCCATTTTTTTTGGTTAAAACTTCATCTATTTGGTTGACAGTTAATCCGTTTTGTTGCAGGATTCAATTATTTGGTTGAAAATTCTTTTTTGTTGTTAAAGTCTTTTTCGTGAAATATAAACTATTACATATTTTGATGAAAATTCATGTTTCTAGCTTGCGAATAAAATAAAATTCCCACAAAATAGTCGAATTTGGAACTGAAAAAGATGAATTTTCAACCAAAATAGAAATAGTTAAATTTTCAGTTAAAAATTAATATTCAATCAAAAATAAAACGCATTTGAAAAAAATGGTTCAATTTCCAACCAAAGAGATGAATTTTTATCTAAAATGATGAATCTTCAACTGAAATAGTTGAATTTTCAATCAAAAAGGTGATCTTTCAATTAAAAAGGTTAATTTTCTGTCAAAAATGACGATTTTCAACCAATGATATGGTTTTTCTACCAAATGGTTACATTTTCAACTCGAAAAAAAAATTTAACCAAAAAGTTGCATTTTTAACTGAAAAAGATCAATTTTTGACCGAAAATGGAATAGTTACATTTTCAGTTAAAAAATTGATTAAAGTGATGAATTTTCAACTAAAATGCTGAATCTTTAATAGAAGTAGTTGAATTTTTTACAAAATACATGCATTGTCAACTAAAAAAGATCAATTTTAAACAAAAAAAAAGAAATTTAAAAAAGAAATAGTTAAATTTTCATCCAGTGAAATGAAATTCAATTAACATAATGGACCTTAAACCAAAAAGTTAATTTTTAATAAAAGAGTCTTACTTACCACCAAGTAGTTGAATGTTCATCCAAAAGGATGAATTCTCAACAAAAAATGTAATAGAGGAGAATTTTATTTATATTATATTTATCATTTATATTTATATTTTAAATCAAAAACAGTTTAATTCAACCAAAAATACGTATTTTCAACTAAGAAAGATTTTTCAGTAAAGAGATAGAAAAAATGTCAACCAAGCTTGAATTTTTGAGCAAGAAGAATCAATCAATTGTTATGGTTAAAAATATAACTATTTGGTTGACAACTAATCTGCTTTGGTTCAGGGTTCAATTATTTTGTTGGAAATTATTTTTTGTTGTTGAAGTCCAACAGTTTTTTTTATTTTTTTATAACTATTACATTTTTTGTTGAAAATTCATCTTCCTAGGTTGAAAATTCAAATCCTTGCTTGAAAGTTAAATTACTTTCTTAAAACTTCACTTATTTGTTTAAAGTTTCATAATTTTACTTAAAAATTCGTTTTTTATTTGGTTGAAAATCAATTGTAGGAACTGAAAATTGAACTATTTTGTTGAAAATTCATATTCTTGGGTTGAAAATTGAACTATAGGTTGCCAAAGTTTAATGCAGGTGGTCCAAATTTTTTTATGTAGAATGACGTCGACAGAAAAAAAGTCTATAATGATCTTCCAATAATGCATTTTTTGAAATTTTTTCGTGATTCTAGAAAAATGATTATAATAAAGGCCGTTGTTATTTTTAACGAAATTTCGATGCGAATAATCGCATTTTTTCGGTACTGTACACGGTGTTTACTCAAACCCTGGAACAAAATTTCCTCACAATTGCGAGTTTATTATAAATAATAATGTTATCATAATGTCTTAATGGTACAAATTTCTAGATATTTAATTAACATGATTAATTTAGAAAGCTTCAAAAAAATAATCATTACAGAATATTCTTAAATATATTAATTATCACTGTCAAAAAAAAAAAAATTAATAATAATAAACGCAGAATCAATCATCTTTTATTTTTTTTCCTAAGGTGCATTTGAATAATTATTCAAATAAATTTTTATTTCAGTTTAATTTTATTTTCATGCTTAAAATACATACCAATAGGATCCTTTCATTCTATTTTGAAATAGAAAATAATCCACTGTATGAGTCATACGTACCTGAAACATAAAATAAATGTACACCTTAGTATTTAGTAAAATAATATATTTTTTTTTTAATATCCAAGATGGAAATTCAAACCTACTTTAGAAAGATATTAAGCTTAAATCAATTATATCCTATAATTGTATTCATTAACTTTTCAGTGTGTCTAGTCAAATTCTGAAAAAAAAAATTTCGGAATATTCCAAGTTTTTCCAGAAATTCTTAAGTAATTAATTAATTAATTAAATCAATTCTTAAATATTAGGTACTAAGTAATCAGTATTAAGTATCTTATTCTTTAAACAATTGTGACCCTAAATTCATTTAAAGTATAATATAATACTTTTAAAAATTTGTCCAACTGTAAATGGTTGAATTAAAATTAACTAAATTTATTTAAAAATCAGGAAAATTAAAAAAAAAGGAATTAATTAATTAATTAATTCAACAATTACGCAAGTTAATTATAAATTTTTTTTGTAGTCCTTACAAATATCTAACTCTATAGAAATGGTACTTTATATATAAAATTAAATAACGTTTCTTAATTTATAAAAGTAACTATATAAAACTACTCGCGATTTCCTAATTGAACAAGGTTTCAGGAATTTTATGATTGAAGAATATTTTTTAATATAGGCTAGTATTATCACTATCGAATAGTTAAACAAATGAATAATGCTCAAAACAAAATTAATAATTTTTTTTTAAATTCGTAGCTAGAGTTATAGTCCATCAATTCGATGAAAAATTGAAAAGTTTTCAAATTGCATTCATATAGGTACCTACAATTCAATTCTTGAATTTATTCCTAAAATACATGAATTTTAATAATAATTAAAAAAAATGTATTTTATCTTTATTAGTGAATTTAATGTAGGTAATATATTAAATTCAATTTAAATTACTTCATATTCCTAACATTTCAAGTAATAATATTGCATTTTTAACAAGATAGATGAACTTTCAATCAAATAGTTGAATTTTCAACCAAAAACATGAATTTTCTATTTAAAAAAATGAGTTTTCATCAAAATACAAGAAATTTCAACAGGCTAGTTGAATTTTTAAATAAAAAAGATCAATTTCAACCAAACAGACAAATTTGCAACCAAATATTGAATAATTTAATTTTTAGGTAAAAAATTAATTTTGAAACAAAACAAAAAAAAATTGAAAAAAATAGTTCACTTTCCAACTAAAATGATGAATCTTCAACTGAAATTTTTAACTGAAAATATGAATTTTCAACGAAATTGATGAATCCTCACCTGGACTAGTTGAAATTTAAACTAAAAAGATTCATTTTCTAACAAAAAAGTCGAATTTTGAACAAAGTATATGAATTTCCCACCAAATAGTTGAATTTTTAACTAAACAAGATCGATTTTCAACAAAACATAGAATTGTTAAATTTTTAGTTAAAAAAGCTAATTTTTAAACAAAAGCAAAACGAATTTTCTAAAAAAAAGTTCAATTTTCAGCTAAGATGATGAATCTTCAATTCGAATTGTAAACGAAGCATATAAGTTTTCGAAGAAAATGATTAATTTTGATTTGAACAGTTGAATTTTTAACAAAAAATATGAATTTTTAACGAAAATGATGAATTTTTAACTTTAACAGTGGATTTTTCGACAAAAACATGACTTTTCAACTAATATGATGAATCTTCAACTGGACTAGTTGAATTTTATACCAAGAAGATGAATTTTCTACAAAAAAGGCGAATTTTCAACACAATATATGAATTTCTAACCAAATAATTGATAATTGAACAAAATAGTTCAATTTTCAGCTAAATGATGAATCTTTAACTGGAATTTTAAACAAACAATACAAATTTTTAATAAAAATGGTAAATCTTCATGGGAACTAGTTGAATTTAAAAAAAAAACATGAATTTTCAAATAAGAAGATTAATTTTCTACCAAAACAGGAGAATTTTCAACAAAAAACATGAATTTTTGATCAAATAGTTGAATTTTCAACGAAAAAAGATAAATTTTCAACCAATAAAATAGTCAAATTTTCAAACAAAAAATTTATTTCCAACCAAAAAAAAACGATTATTCAGCCAAATAGTTAATTCCAGTAATATAAAAATACTTTTAAAAATGATAAAACTGGGGAAAAATATTAAAAGAATTGTTTAAAAAGAAAAGAAAGTACAAACGAATGATTTATTTATTTGACGTAGGATTTGAATCAAGCGATTTTGAAGTACACTGCAGGCGGAAATTATCTACACACCTGTTTTTTAAGCTTTTTGGTTAAAACTTCATCTATTTGGTTGACAGTTAATCCGTTTTGGTGCAGAATTCAATTATTTGGTTGAAAATTCTTTTTTGTTGTTAAAGTCTTTTTCGTGAAATATAAACTATTACATATTTTGTTGAAAATTCATGTTTCTAGCTTGTGAATAAAATAAAATTTCCACCAAATAGTTGAATTTGGAACTGAAAAAGATGAATTTTCAACCAAAAATGTAATAGTTAAATTGTCAGTTAAAAATTAATTTACAGTAAAAAATAAAACGCCTTTAAAAAAATGGTTCAATTTTCAACCAAAGAGATGAATTTTCATCTGAAATGATGAATCTTCAACTGCAATAGTTGAATTTTCAATCAAAAAGGTGATCTTTCAATTAAAAAGGTTAATTTTCTGTCAAAAATGACGATTTTCAACCATTTATATGGGTTTTCTACCAAATAGTTAAATTTTTAACCAAAAAGTTGAATTTTTAACTGAAAATGGAATAGTTACATTTTCAGTTAAAAAATTAATTAAACTGATGAATTTTCAACTAAAATGATGAATCTTTAATACAATTAGTTGAATTTTTTACAAAATACATGCATTTTCAACTAAAAAAGATCAATTTTAAACCAAAAAGAAACGAATTAAAAAAAAATAGTTAAATTTTCATCCAGTGGAATGAAATTCAATTAAAATATTATTAAATTAATTAATTAACTGGAATTTTAAACAAACAATACAAATTTTTAATAAAAATGGTAAATCTTCATGGGAACTAGTTGAATTTAAAAAAAACATGAATTTTCAAATAAGAAGATTAATTTTCTACCAAAACAGGCGAATTTTCAACAAAAAACATGAATTTTTGATCAAATAGTTGAATTTTCAACGAAAAAAGATAAATTTTCAACCAATAAAATAGTCAAATTTTCAAACAAAAAATTTATTTCCAACCAAAAAAAAAACGATTATTCAGCCAAATAGTTAATTCCAGTAATATAAAAATACTTTTAAAAATGATAAAACTGGGGAAAAATATTAAAAGAATTGTTTAAAAAGAAAAGAAAGTACAAACGAATGATTTATTTATTTGACGTAGGATTTGAATCAAGCGATTTTGAAGTACACTGCAGGCGGAAATTATCTACACACCTGTTTTTTAAGCAGTTGTTAAAAACAATTCTGCACAAACTTTTAAACCTTGTAAATATCTTTTAAAATGATTCGCAAGTTTCCTAAAATAAAAAAAATGCATAATTAAACAAATTGTCCTAAAATCTTCCGGATTATTTCTTGACAAGTTTGAAAATCTTTGGAAATGTTTTTAAATATTTTTCCAATTTTTCAAGAAGCTTCTAAACTTTTAGTTCAAAATTTTCAAAAATCTACATTTCGTATGAGATTTTTTAAAATCCTTTCAAGTTTGCAATTATTTTTTAATCTTTTCAAAACTTCTAAACCTTTTAAATATCTTCTACACGTACTCGATTTTTTTCTAAAATTGTCTAACCTTGCAAAATTGAAGAATTTTGTTTTAAAATCTTCTTCAGTCTTTTTCGAAATTTTAGGAAATCATTTGTAACCATGTTCAATTTTCTCTTAAAATTTTGTTTCAAAATAACAAAGCAATACAATTATTATTCGTGAGTTTTATCTTACGGAAAAGAAATTAAAAACCTTCTTTACTAAAATAATATTTAAACACAAAGCAGAAAACCTTGAAATAAAATGTCAAATCATACAATCTCTTTTACGTTTTGAAATCAAGAAAATAACGCAGTTCCTTATCACTTGAATTCAGCGTAATATTTAATTGAAGGGCCAGTAAGAAAAATCGAAAACAATACAAATATCGAAATTTCGCGTTTTTTGGGGGACGATTGAGAAATCCCGAAAAATAAAATTCCCGAAACTGTAAAAATTCTGAAAAAGAAAATACTCGGAATAGGAAATTCCCGAAATTACAAAATTGCCGAAATATAAAAATTCTGAATCGGAAAATTCCCAAATAATAAAATTTCAGATCAGTTTATAATATTACCGAATTTGAAAATTCCCGAGTAATAAAATTCCCCACAGAAAATTGCCGAATTATAAAATTCTCGAATTTAAACAATTAAACAAATTTCTTTTAAGTAAATATTATTTAATAATTAAAAATATAATTATGAAATATTATTGTCAGAGAAAACATTGTTTTTATGTTTAAAAATTCTTCAATCATTGTTGGAATTTAAAATAATAGTAATTGAAAAAAATAGTTCTGGATGAAAATTTCTGTTTGAAAATGTGCATAGAATTTTAAAAAAATACAGAAAAGGTTTTCAAAAATCTAATTTTTAGTTAAATTTTTGTTTCTTAATTTCAAGATAAATAAGTGCTGAAGTATTCTTTTTGGAAAATTGTATTAGGTTTGGAGAAAATTTAGGGAGACATTTTATTTTCGTTCAAGGCGCACGTGTTTTTAAATTTGGACCGTGATAAATTAAATTCTCCATTTAACATACTTTGTTATCCAGTATCATATATTTTCAAAATTATTATTATTATTTCAAATTCAAACAATAATTGTAAAAAACTTTTAATATTAAAAACAATTTTCTTTGATAAAAATATTTTATTATTTTATTTTCAATAAATAAATAATATTGTTTTAATTGAATTTTCAACAAAATAATTGAATTCTCAACCAAACCAGATTAATTTTTAACCAAACGCTGGCATTTTTCACCAAAAAAATTGATTTTTTACCACAAAAGACAAATTACACAGCCACACACAAAAAAATCTTTTTGCGGATCTGGAGGTCAGACCATGTTTACTATAGGCTCTTGGGGTCGCTGAATCCGAATGCGAGGTCCAAAAAACCCCAGCACGTCAGGGTTCTGACATAACCTCAAAAAACCTAATAAAAATCTTTTTTCGGGCCTGGAGGTCAGACCATGTTTACTATATGTTTTTGGGGTCGCTGAATCCGAATCAGAGGTCCAAAAAACCCCAGCATGTCAGGGTTCTGATATAAATTCAAAAAAACCGTATAGAAAAATCTTTTTTCGTGTCTGGAATTCAAACCATGTTCACTATATGTCTTTGGGGTCACTGAATCCGAATCCGAGGTCCAAAAACCCCCAGCACGTCAGAATTCTGACATGAACACAAAAAATCTCATGAAAATTTTGCTCGAGTCCGGGGATCAGACCATGTTTATTATATGTTTTTGGGGTCGCTGAATCCGAATCCTGAGGATCCGACTGTCTGCATCGTAAAACGCTTGGGTGCGCCTGCCATGACGGCATCCAAGCCGTACTCCAGGGACTTAGCCGGATCACAGGCTCATTCCGTTGCCCGCCGTCACCGCGAGGAGGTGCCCTGGATGCCACGGATTCGGATTCAGCGACCCCAAAAACATATAGTAAACCTGGTCTAACCTCCAGACCGGAAACAAAATTTTTATGAGGTTTTTTGAGGTTATGTCAGAACCCTGACGTGCTGGGGTTCTTTGGACCTCGGATTCGGATTCAGCGACCCCAAAAACATATAGGAAACATGGTCTGACCTACAGACCCACAAAATGATTTTTTATGAGGTTTTTGGAGGTTATGTCAGAACCCTGACGTGCTGGGGTTTTTTGGACCTCGGATTCAGATTCAGCGACCCCAAAAACCTATTGTAAACATGGTCTGACCTCCAGATCCGAAAAAAAGTTTTTTTTTGTGTGGCTGTGTTATCAACAAAATGCATGATTTTTCAAGCAACTATGGAAATTTTGAACCAATGGGACGCATACTTTTTGTTTTAATCGTGAAAAATTACATCAAAAATAAAAAAATAATTTTTTTTTGTTAAGCAACATAAGCCACGAAAAAAATAAATAGACAAAAGTTATTCATCCAAAAAAGAAGACACATTTATTATCAATTATTTTTTATAGGACCCGTAGTTTTTGTTTTATTCGTAAAAAATAACATTGGGAATAAAAATATTAAATTTTTGAAGAAACAACACAAGGTGCGAAAAAAATTAATAAACAAAAGTTTTTCACCCAAAAATAATCGTCAAAGTTTTTAAAATTATTTTTTATGGAAAATAAACAAATTAAGTTTTTGGAACGACGACACGAGGTGCAATAAAATGTTAAAAAACAAGCTTGTTTCTTATAGGATACACACTTTTTTAAATTAAAAAAACAAGACAAAGACAATACGTCTGTTTCAATATCAATGCTTATTATGAATTGTTATGATATAAGTTTACTTAAATAATACATAATAATAAACAGAATGTAGAAAAGTAGGCATTGCGGACAAAATCGAGTGGGAAGCACGAGATACGTGATGAAAATGTGTTCGTTAAAGCCGAAGGAGCTTTAACAAAAGAGAATTCACAATCACCAAATTATAGTTGTCGATGCTTTGACCTTCAATTTTAAAAGGTCTGTGCACAAATCCGAGCGTTAAGTGCGAGGTAGGCACATCATCGGGAGCGAAGCGTGAGATCAAACAGACACGCGCACTAGGCGCGCTTAAACTTGCAGCGGGCAGATTTAAAAAAAATGCTTTTTTACGATTATTGTAGATCTTTTTGGGTGAACAAATTTTTTCAATTAAGTTTTTTTTTGTACTTCGTGTTGTTTATTCAAAAATTTTATTTCTTAGATTTTTAATGTTATTTTTTACGATTAAAAGAACAACGATGTGCCCTGTCAAAAAACAGTTAACAACAAATTTGTAGATCTTTTTAAATGAACAATTTTTGTCGATTCATGATTTTTCGTATAACTGTGTGTCTGATCAAAAAAATGGTGGCAGGAAAGTTTGTACATCATTTTAGGATAAACAACTTGTCTTGTCAATATTTTCTTCATATCTCGTGTACTTTTCCTGGAAAATGGTACTTTCAAATTCTTAAAACGCATTTTCGATGACTCAGGGTGTCTCGAAACGTAGAGATTTGATGAAAACCGACGAAGTCAAATTTTACATGAAACTAATACCTTCTCATCAGGATGAGAATGCAAAAAGATTGGTTGAAAACAAAATTGTGATAGCAAACTGGTTGAGACTGTATTTGCCATAAATGTCTTCTAAAGGTTACATAAGTAGGGGAACCAATGTGCGAAAAACAAATATTTTTCAAACATGACTAGAATATTCTTTAAAGTTACAATTGTCAATACATGCTTTAGTATAAGAACGTTTTGATTACTCAGAGTAGATGAAGATCCTCACCGTGTTTTGTACCACAGCGGTTTTTCTCAACTCTATTGGTAAATATAATAATGTCCTATTCGAAATTATTTAAATGAAAGAAACTTTTTCTTCAAATGAAAAAATTTGAAATAGAAAATGGCGTCGTTTCTGATGTGGGCATAATTGTTTTATTAGCCTGACTCCTAAATCCTGACGTCTGACTCATGAATCTTGACTGCAGACTCCAGACTCTAAACTTCTAACTCCTAACTCATCGCGCCTAACTCCTAACTCATGACGCGTAACTCCTAACTCCTAACTCCTAATTCCTAAATCCTAACTCATTACGCCTAACTCATAACGCGTAACTCTCCACTCCTGACTCCTGTACCCTGACTCCCAAATCCTAATGTCTGACTCCTGATTCCTGTCTCCTAAATCCGGACTCCAGACTCCTAACTTCTAACTCATTCCGCCTGACTCCTAACTCATTACGCCTAACTCCTAACTCATTACGCGTAATTCCTGACTCCTGTCTCTTAAATCCTGACTCCTGACTCCTAAATCCTGACTCTAGACTCCTAACTCCAGACTCCTAACTCCTAACTCCCAAGTCCTAGCTCCTAACTTAACTTAGCTCCTAACTCCTCACTCCTAACTCATGACGCGTAACTCCTAACTTCCAACTCCTGACTCCTGTATCCTGACTCCTAAATCCTGACTCCAGGCTCCAAGCTCCTAGCACCTAACTCATTCCGCCTGACTCCTAGCTTCAAACTTCTGACTCCTAACTCCTGATTCCTGACTCTGGACTCCGAACTCCTAGCTCCTAATTCATTACGCCTAATTCCTAACTTCTAACTCCTGAATACTGCACCCTGACTCCTAAATCCTGACTGCTGACTCCAAAATCCATCTCCTAACTCCTAACTCATTACGTCTAACTCCTAACTCATTACGCGTAACTCCTAACTCCTGACTCCAAAATCCTGATACCTGACTCCTGAATCGTCACTCCTGACTCCTAACTCCCAACTCCTAAATCCTAACTCATTACGCCTAACTCCTAACTCATTACGCATAACTCCTAACTCATTCCGCCTGACTCCTAGCTTTAAACTCCTGAATACTGCACCCTGACTCCCAAATCCTGACTTCCGAATCCTGACTCCTGAATCCTGACTCCAAAATCCTAACTCCTAACTCCTGCCTTCTAACTTCTAACTCCTACCTCCCGACTCCTGTTTCTTGACTCCTGGATCCTGAGTCCAGACTCGTAGTTCCTAACTCCTTACTCCTAACTCGCAACGAAAACGTACTCATAAATAATTGAAAATCATTAATTTCTATTTGTTCTTGCAGAATTAAGTTCGCTGGTCAGATTACCATCATGGGGACGAAGATCGCGTGCAGTAGCTCCGTCTGAGATTGAAATTCGTGAAACTGTTCGAAATGCTTATTATTGTAACCAAGAAGGAAATAATTCGCCTTCTCCAATATTAGGACTTCAAGAAGTACAAGCTACTGATAGTGGTCGATTTATCGGTGGAATAGTCATTGATAATTTAGTTCGTCAAATATACATATATCCTCCCAGATCTACAGTAGAGATAGAACAGGTTGTAATAAATTTACGTAACAGAAAAAGTGAACCAGTACAACCACGTTTACAAGGAAATATTCATTTCGGTGAAGCACCTGACCCTACAAGAACTTTCCCTGTCCGATTTATAATTGAACATTAATTTAACTCAGAAAAATGTTAAACTATCACAATACCGATTGTAATCCGAAGTTGAAATAGTTTCATTAATTAATTATTTAATTTTGTCTCTCTCAAATTACAACAATAAAATAAAAATATAATGTATATGGAATGTCTACCTTTTTTAAATTTCCTTGTCACCCTTGTGAATTTTTTAGATTCATTTCAAATCCAAATAAAAAAATCAAATGTTTAACATTTTATTGTATCGTATCATTTGTCCATTTTACATTTGTTATTTTTAATTCCACTTTTCACGAATAAATCAAAAACTCCGTAAATTATCAAAAAATGGTCCAAAGAAATTTGTAGATCTAATTTAGGCGACAAACAGGGTTGGTCGTAGCACAGTGGTCCAGAAATGGATTTTCGCGGACAAATTAAACTAGAGGTCGTAATTTTTGGTCGATTTCAAAGTTCAAAAAGAGAAAATACTCTGCATAAAATTCCGCATTCAATTTTCATTTTGTCCTAAATGTTATGTTGATAAACAATTCGAAAAAATCAAATTTTCCAATATATTATTTTTTATCTTCGTGCTGTCATTGGCAGCAAGGCTTCTTTAAGGAAGCAAATTATCTATTCGACGAGGAAGCAGAGTGCTCATGATATGAGCCCCGTACATCATCACATAAACAACAGTAAAACTTTGATAAAAGTTATTGAAATTTTTTTTTCAACTTCACTTTTTATTACATCATAAGAAAATGCATCAAATGAATAAACGATTTTGTGAAATCAAAGACAGATAAGTAACTTGAAAAAAATAAAGACCTACTGAGTAGGCACGGTAGTTAGTAGTTAGACCCACTGGGAGACTCAAAGAAGCTTAATAAGATAAAAGTATTAGATAGTACATTTCGTGACTAATTCGGACTGACAGCCTTTTTGAAACGAGCGCAATATTCTTGTAACGAGTCGTAGGTGATGGCGTACGAACATAACCGTGCACAGTTGGGCAAGTGACATCTGTGCACGTGCACAGTTAGGCAAGTTCCATCTGTGCACGTGCACAGTTGGGCAAGGGACATCTGTGCACGTGCACAGTTGGGCAAGGGACATCTGTGCACGTGCACAGTTGGGCAAGTGACAACTGTGCACGTGTACAGTTGGACAAGTGACACCTGTGCACGTGCACAGTTAGGAAAGTGACATCTGTGCACGTCCAAGCCCACAGGAGCCCATCTGTGCACGTCGAAATATCGGCGTGCACAGTTGTCACTTGGACAACTGTGCACGTGCACAGTTGTCCATCTGACCAACGACGTGCATAGTTGTCCGTCTGGCCATCGACGTGCACAGTTGGGCACGTGCAAAGTTGCTACGTGCAAAGTTGACCCCATCCCATTTATTAATAACAATTTTAATTACTGAAAAAGAAAATTCTCAGCTAGATAATATCACAGTAATTCGCAGCAGCGAGTCTTCGTGAAATTTTTTTTTTTTCTGTAAAAACACACGAATATAATGCAATTGTTTATATAATTTGTTAATAACAATGACTGCTACTTATGCCTAACAACATTTTCAATGTGAAATAATATGGTGGTGTGCTTAAATATGATTTTTCATGAAAAGAAAATATTTGAGGAGTTCTGGAGGTATATCCAGGAATTTGATGTGGTGGGGCTGGTAGAGACGTGGGTGGAAAGAAAGGAATGGGATAGAATAGAGCCTAAGCTGCCAAGGGGGTATCGGTGGAGACTCCAGGAGGCATTCAGAGTGAATAAGAAAGGAAAGGCTAGTTAGTGGTGGAATTATAACGGGGGCTCGAGATGGATTAGAGGAAGAAGCTCACGGAGAGGAGGAAGGGGAAGGAGTGAAAATGAGCGAAGTAAAGACAGGGGGGGTAACGTGTAAGTTTGTGACAGTGTTCAATAAGGATGGGATGGAAAGAATTAAAGAAAGGGTGGAAGACCTGTTAGGTGAAAGAGAGGAGGGTATGGTGGTACTGGGTGGGGACTTTAACACGAGGAAGGGGAGGGAAGGGAGCCTTTACAGGGAAGGGGAGAGCTTCGAGAGGAATTCGAAGGATAAGTTAATAAATAAGGAGGGGGAGATTCTAAGGGACTGGATGGAGGATAGAGGCTGGGCGGTGGCAAATGGTATGGCAACTGGGGACGAAGAGGGAGAATACACATATGTAGGTAAGGTGGGGGTATCGGTGATAGACTATGTAGTCATGAATATGCAAGGGTGGGAGGAGATAAAGAGATTCGCAGTAGAAGGGAGGGTAGAATCAGACCATCAGCCATTAGGGTTATGGAGGGAGTTTTTTAAAGAATCATTTCAGGGCTCGGATTCAAGGAAGAGAGATGATGGGAGTAGAAGAACGCGGGAGGCAGAGATGGAGGAGTTGAATGGCGAGGAGATAGAGAAACAGATAAGGAAGTTAGGAAGGTCAAAATCAGCAGGGTTGGATGGGGTAGAGAACGAAGCATGGCTGTTTAGTACACAAGAGGTTAGGGAGAGGCTGAAGGAGGTAGTGAAGAAAGTATGTAGGGGGGAGGGATTCTCACGAGGGTGGAGAGAAGGGTTAATAGTGCCTCTGTATATTATGGTGTTCAGAAAAGGAGGGGGAAGGGATAAGGGATAAGGGAGGGGAGTGGAAGTGGAAGGGAGAGGCAGTGCAGGAGGTGAAAGAGTTTGTGTACCTGGGCTTCTTGTTTCGGAGGAATGGCGGAGTTGATGGCCACATAAAAGAGAGAGTGAGGAGGGCAAATGTGGTGATGAGGCTGGTGTGGGGGTTGGGAAAGAAGTTATTCGCAGATGATTTCGGAAGGAGAATGAAATTGTTTGACTCACTAGTGATGAGTGTGCTATTGTATGGAGTAGAGGTGTGGGGGTGGAAGGAAAGCGAAGAGGTGAATAGGACACAAGAGAGGTATGTAAAGTGGATACTGGGGCTGGCAAGGAACACACCTTATTATATTGTCAGGAGGAAGACGGGGAGAACGAGTGTAGGGATTCTAGCGGGGAGTCGGGCGTGTAAATATGAGGAGAAATTTTTGGAAGAGGGGGGAAGTAAGCTGGTTAGGGAGTGTTGGTGGGAGAAGGAGAACAGGCGAGGGGGTGGGAAGATGGAGGTTGAAAGAGAAAGGTATTTTAGAACGAACGGACTGCAGATGAATGAAGTGAGAAGGATGCATGAGGAAGGAAGGAAGGTATATGAGTTGGTTAAGAAAATCGGCATGGAGAGAGAGAGAGAGAAGATAGCAGGGGAAGAGAGAATAAGAGAGACAAGGTTTAATGGGAACTATGTAAGGATTATGCCAAGGGCGAGAGCGCAATATTTGTGTGAGAAAGGAGAGAAAGGAAGTCAGGAGCTTATAGCGAGGATGAGATGTGGGTGCATGGAGGGTTGTAATAGGTTCTGGCTCGCTAGGGAAAAGAGGACGTGTGAACTATGTGGGAAGGGGGGGGGGGAAAGAGTGGAGCACTGACTGGAGGAGTGCGTAGAGGTGGAAAGGAGTGGGATAAGCATGGAGGTATTGATGCATGAAAGGGGGGACAAAAGGGCAGTAGCATGGGTGAAGGGAGTCTTGGGTAAGATGGAGAAGAAGAGAAGGAAGGAGGAAGAGGAATTGAGAAGGAAATATTGTAAATAGAGGAGGAAGTAAATATAAGTAAATGTAAATATTGTAAATAGTAGATGACAGTAGGGACATGCGTGCGAGGCGAGGCGAAGCGAGGAAGGTAAAACGATAAGAGCGAGCGGCGTTAGAGATAAGGTGTGGAAGGATGTTAGTTTTAAGGGTTAGTTTTAAGAAAATTCTGTAAAAAAATGGAAGTGTAAGCAAGTCAATTTTTTAAGGTCAGCAGGCTGAAGAATAAATGTTTATCTATCTATATTTGTTTATAAAATTTGTTTATAACAGCGAAATTTTCTGTTTCAATCATTTATCCTTATGATATTTGTATGTGTGCATTGATTTCTATTGATTTCTGTTGTACTTTACTGGATTACACGAAGATCAAAAATAATACATTGGAAAATATTATTTTTTTCGAATTGTTTAATAACATAACATTTAACACAAAATGAACATTGAAATTCGGCCTGGAGGGATTGATGCGGAATTTTATGCAGATTATTTTCTTTTGTTAAACTTTGAAATCGACAAAAAATTACGACCTCTAGCTTAATTTGTCCGCGAAAATCCATTTCTGGAACACTGTGCGTAGGTTAGGAAAAATCTATAAATCAGGGAAAAGTAGGGGAATTGGAAAAAAATCTTGCAAATGTCAGCGAATTTCTATAAGAAGAACTTAAAATAACTTTTGAGGATAATGAATATGCAATTTTTAGGGTTTCGTAGACCCGGAAAAAAAACCCTTCAGTATCGATGTCCGTACGTTTGTCCGTTGTACTTTTTTCCAATGAGGGGAAACGAGGGGAGGGAAAGTCGAAAAAATAAAGGAAGGGGAAGTTGGGAAAGTGATGGAAAAAAGGGTGAAGAAGTATGGGAAATAAGGGGAAATGAGGGGTGGAAACGAAGGGGAAGCGGGGGAAAATGAGCGGAGGTTAAGTAGATGAAGTTAGGGGGAATGGGGGGAGGAGAAGTAAGTGAAGTAGGGGAAATAAAGGGAAATTGGGGGAGGGGAAGAAGGGAAAATAAGGGACGGGAAATTGGAAAAGTGAATGTAAGTGTGGGTAGTAGGGGTAATTATTAGAAATAGGGGTGAGTAGGGAGGGTGAGTGTTAGCTAGGGAAGCGAGGAGAGGGGAATAGCGAAGGAAGAAATTTGGAGGGATGCAAAAGATGGAGTGAGGGGAGAAGAGGCAGGGGAATTTATGGTGAGTATGGGAGGGGGAATATGGGAGGGGGAGGTTTGAACGACCTTATTACTTTTTTAATAGGCAAGTGAAAATGAAAAATTGCTCAGGGAAACAATAGGGAAATTTTGAAAATGAGGTTTCGCGACCACCTTGACATAATATTCTTGTTAGTAATTTATATAACTTTTATTTGTATTTCTTTTTTTTTTGCAGTTGCTTCAACTTGAAGATTATATCCGTAGTTAAAAATGTTATTATTTGGTTCAAAATTCAACAATTTTTTTGGTTCAAAATTCAACGGTTTTGTTGAAAATTCGTATTTTGGGTAGAATTTAACTGTTTTTAATTTAAAATCTAAATTTTTTTTTCTGAAATACCTACTATTATATTTTTTTTGTCGACAAATCCATATTTTTTATTGGAAACTGTACTTGGTTGAAGGTTGAAGCACTGGTTTAAAAAATCATTGTTTTTTTTAAGATTCATCATTTGAGTTGAAAATGCATCTCTTCGGTTGACAATTTTTTTAAATTAAAATTAATCTTTGAGTAAGTATTCATCTACTTAAGTAAAAGTTAAACTACTTTGTTATAAATGGTCCCTTTTTGATTAAAAAGCGTTTTTGAAAATCAACTTTTTTGTTGAAAATTCATATTGTCGGGTTGAATGTACAACTATTTTACGGAAAATTAGTTTTTTCCTTGAAAGTTCAACAATTTGAATGCACAATTTTCGTCTTTCAACTGAAAACTATTTGTTGAAAATTTGCCTTTTTGGTTGGAAAATTAAATTTTTTGGTTGATATTTGGACTATTTTGTTGAAAATTCGTTTTTTTATGTTGAAAATTAATTTTGTTTACTTAAAATTTAACTTTTACATATTAGGTTGAAGTTTTATATTTTTTGATTAAACATTCGACAATTTATTCAAAAATTCAACTATTGGGTTAAAGGTTCAACTATTATGTTGAAAATTTTTGTTAAAACATAATGTTTTTGAAGATTCATCACATAAGTTGAAATTTATCTCCTTCTTTGACAACTCGTAAAAGTTTAACTACATTGTTAAAAAAAAAGTTCCTTTTTTTGTATTAAAAATTCAACTATTTGGATGAAAATGAACGTTTGTGTTGAAAATTCATATTTTCAGGATAAAATTTCAACTATTTTACCGAAAATTCGTATTTTTGCATGAAAGTTTAACAATTTGGATAAACATTTTTCCATTTTGACTGAAAAATCTTTATTTGTTGAAAATTTCCCTTTTTAATAGAAAAATTCTTCTCTTTGGTTGAAAATTGGACTATTTGTTTGTAAATTCGTTCTTTAATGTTGAAAATTAATTTTTTTTACTCGAAATTTAACTTTTCCGTTTTTGTTTTATAAAAGATTCTATGTTGAAAATGTAACAATATGTAACAAAAACTAGGGTAAATTTAAAAAAATAGGGTAATTTTTTCTCAAAAAATGGAAAAAATATGAGAAAGATTGAATATTAATTTAAAAGATGTGGAAAAAAGGAGAAATATTTTTATTAGAAATTTTTAAGTTTTTAAATAATGTAAAAATGATTTTATAATGATTTCTCCAATTAATATTTTTTATATTGGATATATTGACAAAAAATGTAATTTGTTAAATAAACAATTTTTCTATGTTCAAAATCGTTTTCATGATCAAGAATATTTTCTCTTAAAAATTTTCATCAATAATGATAAAAAATATTTAACTTGTATAGATTCAGCAAAAATGTATTGTTGCTTTGAAGTTTAATTTAAATCCTAAATAGATTAGTTTGTAAGTGACCAAATAAAAATTTGTACAATTTTTATTTTTTTTTTTTACGGAAAAAAAGTAGGGTGAAATAGTATCGAAATAATTCTTGCAAGAAAAACATGTTTTTCAATTTTTAGGCAGTAAGTTGTAAATACGTAATGTTTGTTGAGGTGACTTATTCTACACTTATCACAGTATTGCCTTCACATTGTTTCAATAAAGCTGAAAATGTTCCACAATCGCGTTATTCAATTAAACATTTATATTTGTCACGTTTCCGTAATAAATCTATATTTTATAAGATTTTTAAAACTGGAAAAATTTTCTGAAGTACATTTTCTATAAAATGATTAGCAGATTATTTTAAATCCTAATTTTACCGGCTTTTTACGCAATTTTTGGCGGCTAAATATTTTTCGTAAATTTATTTAGGGGTTACCCAAAAATTTCGTAAATTTATGTTTCTTATGCATCAATAAAGTAGTTCAACTTTCAACAAATTAGTTGAATTTTGTACTAAAAAATATGAATTCACAATAAAAAATGTAATAGTTGATATTTTACACAATAAAAGATTTTTAATATTTTTATATTATATCAATAACAGTTGAATTGAATCTAAAAATACTATTTTTCAACAAAACACTTGAATCCTCAAAAATAATTATTTTCCAGTCAATAAAGAAAAACAAATTCATCCAAAATGTAGAATTTTCAAATAAAAAAAGATGAATTTTCAACCAAGAAGATTAATTTTCTACCAAAAAAGACAAATTTTCAACAAACTACGTAAATTATCAAACAAATAGTTGAATTTTTAAACTAAAAAGATCAGTTTTCAACCAAAAATTAAATACTGGAATTTTTATTGAATACAAATTTTTAATAAGAAAATTGAATCTTCTACAAAACAAATTAGTTTTATACCAGAATGTTGAATTTTTTATTCAAAATCCCTAAAAAGTTATTTTAAACAAAATACATAAATTTTTTACAGAATTTTCAATTAAGAAGATTACTTTTCTACCAAAAAGATTAATTTCCAACAAACTGCATACATTTTCAACCAAATAGTTAAATTTCTAAACTAAAAAAAATCAATTTTTGACCAAAAATGGAATAGTTAAATATCCATTAAAAAAAATTCAATAAAAAAAACGAATTCTGTATAAAACAGTTGAATTTCTTGCCACATAGTTGAATTTTCTACCAACTTGTTGAATTTCCAAGCCAAAAACACGAATTTTCTATGTTCATTTTCAATCGAATAGTTAAATTTTCAGTTAAAAAATTAATTATCACCCCAAAAAATAAAAGTTTCTATAAAGTAGTTAAATGTTCAATCAAAAAAATGAAATTTCAATAAAGAATATAATAGTTGACATTTCAACAAAAAAATATTTTGATTTTAAATGAAAAACACTTGAATTTAACGAGAAAAACGAATTTTCAAAAAAATAGTTGAATCCTCAACCAAAAGAGATTAATTTTCAACCAAACGATTGCATTTCCAGCCAAAAAATTGATTTTCTACTACAAAATACGAATTTTTAACCAAATAGTTAAATTTTTAACCTAATAATCACCTTTTAATAACCTTTTAACAAAAAATGGTAAAATTAAATTTTTATTGAAAAACAATCATTTTCGAAGTAGAAAAGTTGATTTTTTACAAAACAGTCGAATTTCCAACCCGAAAATATGCGTTTTTAATTAAAAAGATGAATTCTTAACAAAACATGTAATATTTGATATTTTAACGAAAAATGATTATAATTTGACATAAAAAATAGTTGGATTAAACCATAAAAGACGACTTTTTAACCAAATAGTTGCATTTTTAACCAAAAATGATGAAATTTTAGTCAAGAAGAATCTATCTAATCAATCTGTCAAAAAAGCTAGCAGAGATCAATTTTCAATTAAAAGTCTCAATTTTCAACCAAAAATGGAATATTTACATATTTAGTTAAAAAAAGTAATTCTTAACAGCAACAAAACAAACAAACAAATTTCCAACAAAATCGTTAAATTTTCAATAATGAACGTGAATTTTCAACTAAAATGATGAATCTCAAACAAAAAATTTCAACAAAAGAGTTTAACATTGAACCCAAAAGATGAATTTGTATCCAAGAAGATTCCTTTTCTAAAAATTTTAAAGTTGGAATTTCAACCAAACAGATAGATTTTCAGCCAAAAGGATGAATCTTCAATCAAAAAAATGAATGTTCAACAAAAAAGTTAATTTTCAACCAAATCGATAAATAGTCGACTATAAAATTATGAACTTTTAACCAAAAAATTGAATTTTCGATAAAGAAGTTTAACTTTCAATCAAGGAGTTAAATTTCGAACGTAAAAAGATAAATTTTTTGCAAAACTTTTTCATGCTTAAAACTTTTTGAACACTTCAATTTGATCCTAAATTAGATTTCAGAAAAGTACAATCAGTCTGTTTTTAAGGTAATATAAATATAATTTTCCTAAGATTCTTGAGAAAATTCAAGAAAGATTTAAAAGATATTTTAAATTATTTTATTTATTTTTATAATTTTTAAATAATTCAACTACTTGGTTAGAAGTTCAACTATTATGTTGAAAATTCGTTTTTTGAAATTGCAACTGTTTTTGGTTGAAATTTAATCATTTTTTGTTGCAAATTTGACTCTTTTGTTGAAAATTCATTTTTGTAGGTGGAAAATGCTAGTATTTGGTTAAAAAGTGAACTATTTTGTTCAAAATTTAATTATTTTGTTTAATATACAAGTATTTTGTTGAAAATTCATTTTTTTCGCTCAAAAATTTGCCATTTTGGATGAAAATTGATCTTTTATGGTAGAAAAGTGATCTTTTTGGTTAAAATAAATGAATGAATTTTCAAATTTTGATCTGATATGTTTTTGTTTTATTCCATTTATAAAAGATTCTATGTTAAAAATGTTCCAAGATTAAAATATTGGTCTTTGAATATCAATACAGAAAAAATGTCCAGGGAAAAATCAGAAAATTTTGAAAATGAAGTTTTTCAGCCACCCTGGGTAAATTTTCGTAAAAATTTAATTCAATTTTGAGTCCTTTTCATAAATTAAAATTCATTATTTTTACTGTTATTTTTCACGATTAAAACGAAAACTGCATCTTATCAAAAAATGGTCAATAACGGGGATCATTAGCACAAAAGGAGCTCAAAAAAGGGGAAAAAGGGTCATTTATTCACAAAAACTGCCATAAATAGGGAAAGGATTAAACCTTAATTTATATATGTGAAAAAGAAGAAAAAATCTTTTTATATTAAATCTAGCATTTTTTAAATAATGAGTAAATGAATTTTTAACGATTTCTCCCATTAAATTTTTTTTCAAAATTGGATTTATTGGCCAAACATGTAATTTGTTCAATAAAATTTTTGTATATATTTAATATTGTCCATCATTAATAATAGTTTAAATGTAAATTTGAAACTGCACATTTAAAAAATATTTAATTTGTATAGATTCAGCGAAGATAAATTTTTGCTTTAAATTTTAATTTAAATTCTAAATAGTTTAGTTTGAAAGTGGTCAAATAGATATTTGTTATTTTTTAATTTTTTTGTACGGAAAAAAGCAAGGCGAAACAGATTATGTGTCGAAATAATTCTCGCAAGGAAAGCATGATTTTCAATTTTTGAGCGCTAAGTTGTAAACACGTTATGTTTGTTGAGGTGACTTTGATAATTTTGAGCCCCCTGATTATTAGACCTTATCTTTTTTCTTTTTAATTTTAAGCCACGTACCCTCCTCTGTTAGGGACCGCAAGTTTCACCTAAAACGATTTGGGGGGGGGGGGGGATTTGGAAAAAGCTTACAACATAAAATTTAATAGTTGATATTTTAATTAAGGAAAGATTTTTATTTCAAATAAAAAACAGTTGAATAAACTGAAAAGACGAATTTGCAACAAAATAATTAAATCCTCAACAAAGAAAGCTTTTTCAGTCAATAAAGAAAAAAAATTAATCCAAAATGTAGAATTTTCAAGTAAAAAAAAAAGAATTTTCAACCAAGAAGATTAATTTTCTACTTCAAAAGACAAATATTTAACAAAATACATCAATTTTGAACCAAATAGTTGAATTTTTGAGTTAAAAAGATTAATTTTCAACCAAAAATGGAATAGTTGAATTAAATTTTAATAAAAAAAATGAATCTACAAAACAGTTAAATTTTGAAGACAAAACGACGAATTGTATATACAAAACTGTTGAGTTTTCAACCTGAAAATATGAAGTTTCAAAAAAACATTTAATTTTCAATCAAATAAGTAAATTTTTGGTAAAAAAAATAGTTTTCAACCCAAAAAAGAAATTTTAAACAAAGTACATATATTTTTAACCAAATAGTTGAATTTTCGACAAGGAAGAATAATTTTCTACCAAAAAAGATAAATTTTCAACAAACTACATAAATTTTCGACCAAGTAGTTGAATTTGTAAACTAAAAAATCAATTTTTAAACAAATATGTAATAGTTATTTTTTCAAACAAACAAAAAATCGATAAAAAACCAATCTTCTACAAAACAGTTGAATTTTCTGCTACATAGTTTAATTTTCTACCAATTGAATTGAATGCATTTTCAATAAAAAATATAATATTTAATATTTAAACAATAAAATATTTTTATTTTGAAGAAAAACAATTGAATTTATCCAAAAAAGACGAATTTTCAATCAAATAGTTGAATTTTCTTTCAACATATTTAATTTTCAATGAAGCAGTTCAATTTTCAACTTGAAAATATGCATTTTTGATTAAAAATACGAATTCTAAACAAAAAATGTAATATTTATTGTTCTAATCAAAAAATATTTTAATTGAAATTAAAAAACAGTCGTACGAAAAAACCTTTATTTGTTGAAAATTTGTCTTTTTGGTTGAAAAATTAATCTATTTCGTTACAAATTAGACTATTTGGTTCAAAATTTATTTTTTTTGTTGAAAATTATTATTTTTACTCAAAATGTAACTTTTCCATTTTTGGTTTATAAAAGATTCTATGCTTGAAATGTAGCAATATTGAAATATTGGTCCTTGAATATTAATCCTGAAAAATAATTGGCCAGGGAAAGATAAAGGAAAAGTCACGAAATCCTTTTTCTATAAATTAAAATTATTTATTTTTACTGTTATTTTCCGTGACTGAAACGAAAACCATGCATCTTATCAAAAAAATATCAATAGCGGGGATTACAGCATAAAAAGAGCTCAAAAAGGGGGAAATAGGGTAATTTTTTCACAAAAAATAGAAAAAAATGGGGGAAAGATTGAATATTAATTTATACATGTGGATGACAAGAAAACATCTTTTTTTAGAAATTTTTAAGTTTTTTAATAAGGTAAACATGATTTTTGAAATTATTTCTCACATTTAACTTTTTTTTTTAATTCGATATATTGACAAAAGATGTAATTTGTTCAATACAAATTTTTTGAATGTTCAAAATCGTTTTCATAATCAAGAATATTTTCTGTTAAAAAAATTACATCAATAATACTTTGAATGTAAATTTGAAACTATATATTTTGAAAATAGTTAATTTTTATAGATTCAGCGAAAATAAATCCTAAATAGATTAACTCGAAGGTGATCAAAGAGATTTTTTTTTATGGGAAAAAGTAGGGTGATTAAGATTAAGTGAATGAAGAAAACAAAATGTAATTCAACATGTAAAATCTTCGAGTCAAAAAAGATGAATTTTCAACCAAGAAGATTTATTATTTACTATAAAAGACAAATTCTCAACAAAATACATCAATTTAAATCCAAATAGTTGAATTTTTGAACTACAAAACTCAATTTTCAACCAAAAGTGGAAAAGAACGGTCAGTTTAAAAGATAATAAGATAAGAATATTAATATTCTTTTTCGACAAATGACCTAGACATTTGGGAGAAATATAAAAATATTTCATTTTTTTAAAATGTTTTCCAGTTTTGAAATATTTTTTATCTCTTTAGAACTTCTAAAATTCCTAAATGTCTACTAAACTGAATGGAGTTTTTCCTAAAATTTTGAAAAATATTTCAAAATTGCATTCAAATTGCCCATGTTTTTTCCGAAATTTTTAGATGACTGAAAAATTTCAAAAAATACAACTTCCACTGAAAAATTCACAAAAAAGAAATTATTCGAAATAGAAAGTTTTTATATTACCGAATTTCTAAATTCCAGTATAAAAAAATTAAAAAATTGTCAAATAATATATGAATATAATACTTTTGTTTGATGAAAACATGTTTTATTTTACTTATTATTTGTATTTTATTGTTTATTTATTTTTTAAACAATGTTTAAATTGCATAAGTTCAGTAATTTTTAAATTCGGTAATATCATAAACTAGCAGGAATTTTATTATTGCAAAATTTTCCAAGTTGGGAATTTTAAATTATTGGCTATTTTTTAATTTTGGAAGTTTCTATTTTGCATATTTTCTCTTTAGAGAATTTTACAGTGGCGAAAATTTTATTCTTCGGGAGTTTTCAGTCGTCCAGCTTTTAGAAATCTATTGAAAATTTGTTTCAAAATAAAAAATCATTAACAAATTTCCCAGCTATCATAAGAAAATTGTTTTATTATCAACCTTTCAAAATTCTTAAAAAGCTTCGACTTTTTTCCTCAAAATCTACATCAATCTAAATTTTTTAAAGTTTTAAAAAACTTTTAATAATTTTTTAGAACATTTTAAAACTTCTAAATCTTATAAATTTATATTAAATTAATATAAATTTTTCCTCAAATGTTATAAAAATTCTGTAAAATTAACAAAATTGCCTTGAAATCTTCCAAGATACTTTTATGATAATTTTGGAAATCTTTTATAATTTTCAATTATTTTTAATATTGTTCCAAAACTTTTATTTATGTTTTAAAATGACTCGAATTTTCCCTAAATTATTTTTAAATCGCGCAAAATTCAAAAAAATGTCTTAAAATCTTAGAAATTCTTTTTCGAAAATTTTTTGGAATTTTCTGAAATCTTTTTGAATATTATCTTAAAATAAATTCTTCGAAATAAACAATCATTTTAATTTTTCCTAGGAATCTTAAGAAAATTTTGTTTATTCTCGTGAAACCTTCCAGAACTCTTAAAGAGCTTTTCCAAACTTTTCTCAAAATCTTCAAAAATGTACATTTTGAAATTTAAGAATTTTATTATTATTATTATTATTATAGATTAGCAGTTCGAACTCGAA
>CAKNYM010051934.1:226993-239725 GCA_932195095.1 Andricus curvator | reverse complement strand
GCGGTGTATTATTTTCTATTCGGAATTGTTCAAATTCAGAAAATTTTTTTTCCATATGGAAAAACTCGAGATGGATATTGGCGTCGTTTCCGGTGTAAATAATTTATTTCTTTATTTTTCTATTCCGAATTAATATTTTGAATAATTTTAAATTGCGGTGTATTATTTTCTATTCGGAATTGTTCAAATTCAGAAAATTTTCTTTCCATATGGAAAAACTCGAGATGAATATTGGCGTCGTTTCCGGTGTAAATAATTTATTTCTTTATTTTTCTTCTCCGAATTAATATTTTGAATAATTTTAAATTGCGGTACATTATTTTCTATTCGGAATTGTTCAAATTCAGAATTTTTTTTCCATATGGAAAAACTCGAGATGGATAATGGCGTCGTTTCCGGTGTAAATAATTTTATTTTTTATTTTTCTATTCAGAATTATTATTTTTTGAATAATTTTAAATTGCAGTATATTATTTTCTATTCGGAATTGTTCAAATTCAGAAAATTGTTTTCCACATGGAAAAAGTCGACGTGGATAATGGCGTCGCTTCCGGTTATAATAATTTTTTTTTTATTTTCTATTCCGAATTAATATTTTGAATAATATTAAATTGCGGTATATTATTTTCTATTCGGAATTATTCAAATTCAGAAAACTTCTTTTTCATATGGAAAAACTTGTCATTGAAGATGGCGTCGTTTTCGGTATAAATAAAATTATTTTATTCCTGAACGATTCATGAAAATATTTTACTATTCCGAACTGATGTCTGGCATAATTTTAATTTTTCCGAATTAACATATGGGGACCGTTCACATATGACGTCATGCTATAAGGTTACGTGTTGTTCTTTAACGTGAAACGTGTGCAATTATATGAAAAAACGGTCTCTTTTAAAGGAAAAGTGATAGTTTTTCATAAAAAACTTATTTATTCAAAAGATTCTTTAAATATATTTATTAAATATAGTTATTTGTTCCTAAAAGTCAGATCACTGAAGTTAAGCAGCCTTGGACGCGGTTAGTACTTGGATGGGTGACCATTCAAGAATACTGACATGAGTGCTGTTGGCACATCGTGGGTGTGGTGAGCCCACACTTGTAGTTATTTATAACTACAAGAAAAACCTAGAAACACTACCCGAATCGGATAGTGTCACGCCTACCCTGAAAGGGAAATGGTTTAATGGTATAAAAAAAAAAAAAAAAATGAGGTCAAGTCAGAATCTTTTTCCCATGCAAATAAGCTATCATTCACTTGTATCGTATCATTTCTTTTAAATTTGGTGTCAAGTAAACAGGTCGACATTTTTTAAGTCATTTTTCGGCCTTCTAAATTTCACACTTGCCGCCATGTTAGTAGGGACTGAACTTGCAGTGAACTTTTTTAATAGGAATGGAAAAACTATTGCAATTACGCTAGTGTTTGAAAATTTTCTTTTTTTTAACTTCTAAGACGAAAAGACGAATTTTCTATAAAAGGTAGTTGAAATTTTCCACCCAAAAATATGAAATTTAGACAAAAAAGTTTAGTTTCAATCAAACAATTAAGTTTTCAGTTAAACAACTTAATTTTTACCCCCAAAAAATAGAAATTTCTAAAAAGTAGTTCAATTTTCAACCAAAGAGATGAATTTTCTACTAAAATTATGAATCTTCAACAAAAAAATATTTCAAATTTAAATAAAAAACAATTGAATTTAGCCAAAAAAGAAAAATTTTGAACCAATTAGTTGAATTTTTATTCTAAAAAATATCACTTTTAAGCCAAAAATGGAATAATTAATATTCATTGAAAAAAAAAATAATTTTTAATGCAGAAAAGTGAATTTTTCACAAAACAGTCAAGTTTTCAACTTGAAAATATGAATTTTCAACAACAAAAATTGAATTTTCGACCGAATAGTTGATTTTTCTACAAAACAGTTTAATTTTCAATCCGAAAATATGCATTCCTAATAAAAAATAATTCTTGAAGAAACATGTAATATTTGATATTCCAACCAAAGAAGATCTGAATTGGAAACAAAAGACAGTTGAACTAAAAATTCTTTATTTGTTGAAAATTTGTTTATTATGTTGGAAAATGCATCTCTTTGGTTGAAAATTGGACTATTTGCTTGATAATTCCTTTTTTTATTCGAAAAATTAATTTTTGTTGCTCAAAATTTAACTTTTCCGTTTTTGGTTTATAAAAGATTTTCAAATGAATCTGTATTAAGGTAAATGCACTAGTAATCGTCACCTTAAGCCAAATTGGAAATTAAAAATGCTTATAATTGTATTCAAAACACAATTCTTATTTCCACAAAGGGCTTAACCGATTGAAGCAGATATAGAAAAACTCAATTTTGATCACTTCTCATGATATTTGATTGGAGTCCATTTTGATTCACGATAAAAATTCAAATTATGCAAATGCGTTAGTTATCGTCAGGCATGTAACCAAGTATTAAAACGAGAAAAGTATACTAATTTGATAAAAGGATATTTAAACTGACCTAAAATCATATCTTTTATCATACGCGGCAAGAGCGAGTCTTGTTATACGAAAAATACTGGGCCATCTGATGATAACTAATGCAGTGACGATTACCAGTGCATTTACCTTATCATTAGAGAATAACAGAAATTTTTAACGTCTTTTCATTTAATACAATGTCTAATACAATGTTCTCTGCAATTGACCGAATGTATGTGTGTGTGTGGATCTCACACTTTTTTGTGAACACGATAACTGGAAGACGGTTGAAGATAAATTGATGAAATTTGGAGGGCCTATTTTCACCAATAATATCTTGAAACTGACCAAAGTATTTCTAAAAGTATTCATTACATTTTCTTCAGCACTTTATATTATTATCAAAATCGGTTTTTTATAGTAAAAGTTTTTTCATTTACATAATTGAAAGTTGATGCAAGGATATAAAAGATTTGTTGCCTTGAGACGAATCAATTGACCTATAATATTCATACATTTTATTAAAGAGTTGGAAGTTATGGTCATTCACATTATTTGAAAGATTGATTTTTATATAATAATAAAATTTTTCTCACTGAAATAATTGAAAGTTGATGCAAGAAGCGAAACATTTGTTGTTTCGAGACGAGTCGATTGACTTATAATATGAATACATTTTATGGAAGGGTAAGGAAGTTAAGGTCATTTATATTATTTAAAAAATCGATTTTGATAGTTTAACATTTTTTATTAACATAATTTAAAATTGATGCAAGAACGGGTTGGATTCCTTGCTTCGAGACAAATCGATTGACCTATGATATTAATACATTGTCTTGAAGAGTACGGAAGTTATGGACATTTAATAATAATTATAATAATAATAATATAATTTGAAAAGTCTGTTTTAAACAGAAAAACTTTTTCCATTGACATAATTTCAAGTGCATACAAGAATAGAAAATACAATATAATAAAAAATACAATAGAAAATAGAAACAAAGTGGAAACACTCGAGATCGGAAAAAATATTTTTTTTTCACGGAAATGAGTAAGGTCAAACAGAGTAGGTGTCAAAACAATTCTTGCAAGAAAGACATGTTTTTCAATTTTTCGGCAGTAAGTTGTAAATGCGTTATGTTTGTTGAGACGACTTACTCTATTTACACTTTTCACAATATTCAGTTTCTGGAGTATACATTAATTTTTTTATAATTCTCATTTAAAATTACTTTTTAATTTGAACGTTTTTTTTCTGAATAATTCAGGTCTAAAGGTTTACACTTGCAATTTTTTCCATTTTGAACGGTGAAAATTAAGGTGAAATTATTTTTTGATTTCAGAAAATTTTGATCAATTTGTACTCTAAATCGCAATTTTTAAAATTCAATAAAAATTTATATTTCTATAATTTTAGAAGCTATTACTTTGAAATATTCAATTCAGTTTTTAATTTCAACTCTTTCCTAATGAAATTGTCTGAATTTAAAAATTATAGTTTGAAGGTCTTGAATTTTGAAAGCTTCTGTTTTAAATGTTTTCAATTTAAAATCATCCAATTTCAAACGCTCGAAATATTGTCCTTATTCAAATTTTACCTGTCTAAAATATTTAGAATTAGAATGTTTTAAATTCAAAATCATTTCATACATCTTTCTAATGCCTAATCTGCTGTCTATTAATAATATGGAAATAATAATAATAAAAATAAAGCACATAAGCAATTTCATTCGATTTACTTTGTCACGTGACTTTTAGAAAATCCTTCCCCCCCCTCGGGCGTGATAAATTGTTACGGTCCCTCAAACCTAAAGTAGTTGAATTTTCTGTAAAAAAAATTATTTTTCAACCAAACGAAGAACGAATTTTCAACAAAATAATTTCATTTCTAATCAAAGAGATAAATTTATAACTTATATGATGAATCTTCTATTAGAATAAATTAACTGTCAGGGAAAAAGTCATTTTTAACCAAAAAGAAACCGAACTTTGAAAAAATAGATATATTTTCAAAAAGCCGTTGAATTAAAAAAAAAAAGTACATTTTTAACTAAATAGTCCAATTTGCCGCAAAAAAACAAGTTTTCAGCAACAAAATTAACTTTTTAACAAAATTGTTAAATTTTTAACAAAACAATTACTTTTTTAACCAAATTATTAAATTTTCAACTAAAAAAGATAAATGTTCAAAAAAAAAAAATAATCATAAACTTTTCAACCAAAAAGAATAAACTAGCAACAAAAATATTTGTTAGACAAAAAGGGTGAAAAAGGGGAAAACAATGTAATAAAAAAATAGGAATTCTGATTCAGTTTTAATACTTTTGAAATTGTATCTTAGAAAACTGGAAATTTGGCTTAGAAAATATTTATATTAATTTATATTATTATTCAATATTTTATTTTACTAATGTTAATATCAACATTGATATCATATTAATATTAATATGTATTATTACAGACTTGAATGTTCAAATGTAACGCTTGATATAATTTTTTTAAATATGTTTAATTTTCTCGCCTCAATATTTGAAATTTGAAAAGTTTCCAAAATTTCGTGAAGCTTTACAACCCTAGATCTGCCCAGTTTTGCTCTTAAACGTTCAATGAGACTGTTGCATATTTGCAAATATATTTTTTTCTTTGTGAAATTGAAAGAGCACTAAATATTGAATATAATTACTTACGCAATGTTAAAAATAATAAGTTCGAATATTTTTTTAAAGTTTAAAAAGTATACTTTTTAAATGTTTTGCGGGAAAAGGAGGCATTCTGTTCGGGCCAACTTCGGGAATAACCAGTTTGATTAGCGCAGTTAATGGGGGAATTAATATGGCCGCTAGTGATTAGAGCAAAACATAACCTATTTTCACGTTTATGGTTTAAAATTTGTTTAAAAATTATGAAGAAGGGCCAAAAAGGTGATCAAAATTCTTAGAATTTCACTAAAACCGGGATTTGTAATTTCTGGCAACGCGAATGTGCCAAAAGTCGACATTTGGATGGTCACAATTTTTATTTCGTTAGCCAATGAAACCACTGCATACTGTAATTCTGATTGGTTCAGAATTTAGCAGGATGTCGCGTTTCAAGGTCACAGTTTGAATCGGGGTTTCCATACTTTATTTTGAATACTTGTTTTCTCAGAAGAGTATTATTCAAAGTTTTTTTAAATGCACCAACATTTTTAGAATTTCATGCAGTATTTCAAAAATGTATTATCCAAAATTCATGCAACAACCCCATTTCATATTCAGAGTAATCTACATTCATCCATTTCTATTTCTTCTTGCAGAATTTGGTTCGTCGGGATGTTTTCCTTCAAAAAGCTCAAGACAACAAACTTGCACACACATTACTACACATACTGTAGAATCCTCCTATTATTTTCACAATTATTATGATAAAAAACATTATGCTGTTGCAACTCAAACTGTGGCGTTAACTAATAAAGGTTTTATTTCTGGAATAGTCGACAATGGATATGTTTTTACATTGAAAAGAAATATCGGAGATCGGGTAACAACGGCTGCAATAAATCCGGATGATGGATATCAACATGAATGGACAGCTTTACAACATGGGTCTCTTACTACCGGCCCGGTTAATGAGAATACGAGAACTGCGGAAGCCTTTTTTGTAATTCACCAAATTAACAGAAGTGACTGATCTGAAGTCAAATCACAACGTTACAATCATACATTAAACATTTGATGTATGTATCTGAAACGTCTGCCTTTGCTTTATTCCCTTAACACCCTTGTGAATTTTTCAGATTCTCTTCAAATCCAATTCAAAAATTCTGCCGTTTAACATTTTATTGTATCTTGTGTCGTTGTTTCCTAAAAGTTAATATTTTTATTTGTAGTGTTATTTTTCACGATTGAAACGAAAATTATGGATCTTATCGAAAAATGTTCAATAACAAAGTAGATATTTTCGGGGTGAAAAATTATTGGGTGCTTCTTTCGCATCTTGCAAAGTGTTGAGATCTAAGTTATTTATGATCTTGTATATCTGCTTTTAAAACGTGATTTCGTCGAGTCCTTTGGGATTAATTTTACTGCTGTCGAACAAAGTTTGATCGAAAAATTGCGTTTTTTTTAGTATTTTTCTTGGTGAAAAAGCGAAGAAATGTTGGTTCAGAACGGCTGCTTTTATTTATTTATTTAAAATTACTATTAAAAGTCATCAACAAGTCGACGCCCCAATTTCATACAGTTCCATGTCACATTTAGGCGGTGTACAGCTCTCTGTCGCGTAATCACTGTATAGCTCCAGGTCCTTTACTTATACACAGAAGTTGGAGCTGGAGACGTAGAGTTCTTAGTCGGGTAAATTACCCTGGTAACGTACGGTAATATTGGTAAGTTACCGGGTAACTTACCCGACGTTCGTTCTCGGCGAGAATTTATGAGAATTTATTTTTTTCTCCTTCCAAACTTCCGTGAAGCGCATTTCTAACAACTACAACTTAGCTTTCATTATCCATTTTCTGAATGGATAAATAATAATAAATCCATTTGCTAAATTATTTTTATTTTCAAAATGCAAGTACAAAACGACATTCTTATTGCGTCCAGCCATTTCCATTTAGAAAAATTTTGATTTAAATACTACTTAAAATGGTGAGAAGTTCCTCGTGTTTAAGAAAATTAATATATTTTTAATCTTTACCTTTATTGTTCAGGTTTGTCGATATGAATCGTGCCTGGCTAGAAATACTGTGATTTTCAATATATTGTTTAAAATAATAGTAGGAATTGCCTGAATGCAATCAAATATTTTTTATTTAGTGAACCACAGAAAAATTTCGAAAAAATATAGAAACTGCGGTATTATTGTATTCAGCTTTTTTTTTAAATGCGTAGAGGTGCTAAGAATACCTTATCTTTAGTTAAAAAATATCACATTATTTAGTTTAAATAAAAAACTTTACTATGTGAACAGTTTTAGAAATAAATAATTATTGCTTATTTGATTCAATTATTTCAATTACTTATATTTATTCAAATGTAATCACTTTATTTTTTGAAGTTTTTGCAATATTGTAAGACAATTATACGGAGTGTTCTGGAAATTTTCTAAATTTATTATTTTAATGCTCACAAAGTTTTTCATATTTTAAATGTGCCTAAATGGGCGCTGTTTATAATTTATTCTATAAGCACCAATATTATCTAATTAATGAATTTTTTAGATGTTAAACGGTGGTCCACCACTGTGAATGAATATTCAAGATGTTATAGTTAATTTTCGAACATTTGGTGTATTATTTATAATAACAAATATTGAAAAAATATACCAAATGATCGAAAATAAACTATAACATCGAGAACATTATCTAATTACTTTTTAAAATAACAAAAAAGCATTATAATTGAATATTCTCATAAATTCTCGATAAATTCTCGAAGCTTCGGTAACATACCGGTATGTTACCGGTAATATTACCCGATTTTAAATTACCGAGAATTTAAAAACTCTATGGAGACGTCGTCTCACGGACATGCCGTCCGCGCACGAACTCATAACGCCAACCAATCGCGTGCAACCTGTCGTGCTGCTGCAGTCCGAGCAGTGACGCACACAAGTACGTCGCTACTTACACGACTTCCCAACCCACTTGAGTAAGTGCTGCCACGGACCGTAGCAGCACGACAGGTTGCACGCGATTGGTTGGCGTTATGTGTTCGTTCGCGGACGGCACGTCTGTGAGACGTGTCCAGCGCACTGCAGTTCGTGGCGATGCTTTTGTTTTTTCATTATTTTATTTTGAGATTGATGTTCTATCAGAAGTGAGACGTGTTCAGCGCACTGCAGTTCGTGGCGATGCTTTTGTTTTTTCATTATTTTATTTTGAGATTGATGTTCTCTCAGAAAGTGACAGTACTGTTGATGTCATGTTGACGATTCAATAATTATTAAAAATTAAAAATATTGGCGCACCTTATCAATTTTAATTATGCAAATGTAGGTAGTAATTGTAAATTTTGACAAACTAACTTTAGACTGACACACAAGTCATATCATTCATAAAACTATGAAAAACTTTCAAGTTTACTGCGTCAGTAATTTTTTGATGGTAAGAATTTAAATTTTATAAATAATTTCTAAAAATAAGTGTTTTTAATTTTTGAATAAAATAAAATTTTGATACTTGATTAATTCAATTAATTTAAATTATAAATTAGGCTTAAAATTAAACCATTATTTGTTTAAGATACACTTAGACACAATTTTATTTCTGATAGAAAGCTTTAACATATACATACATACATACATACCTTGATTAGCAGTTCGAACTCGAAAGTTCATTGCCTCACTACCCGATTCGGGTAGTGTTTCTAGGTGGATATTTACTACCAATGTTGGCCCACTACACCCACGACGGGCCAACAGCACGCAGTATTCCTGAACGGTCACCCATCCAAATACTAACCGCGCCCAACAATGCTTAACTTCAGTGATCTTACGAGAACTGGTGTTTTCAGCGTGGTATAAATAAATATATATATATATATATATATAAACAACGTAAAAGTAAAAATGTTTTTAATTAAATAATTTTGTAATATTTTCAAAAAAATAATTAATAATAACAGTGGATGCCCTTCCTATTTGATATTTTTAGAATTTATAGCGTAAAAATTTAAAAATAAATAATTTTCATTTATTCTAATATATATTCGTAATTAATATTTTTTAAATAAATATATTCGACGTTTCACTTAGTATGTTTCTTTAATTTTCTTTTCCAGTTAATAAGTTTTTCATTTTTTCTTTACTTAAAATGCTTGGAATAAAGAAGAAGCTTTTAACCTTTTTTCCTTCTGATATTAGTAGCAGGAAAAAAATTAAAATGCTAAAATCTTTTAAGATTACAATTTTTTAATTTCAAGCATGAGTGGAGTCTTTGACCTTCTTAATTTATTATATTAAAATGTCAAAATGTTTGCAAACATTGTAAAGACTTTTCACATTTTAAATGTTTCAAAACTGTAAATTAAAAAATTGTATGTCGTTGTTGATCAGCTTTCAGCTTCAAACTTTCAACATTACATTATTTCAAAATAATTATATTTTAAAGTCAAAAACCAATTAAAACCAATGATTACTTAAATAAATTATTCTAGCCTGGAATATCCACAATTGCTTGACGAAACGTTTGAAATTACACAATTTGAAACCAAAAACTTTGAATAATTAAATTGAATAAATCTAAGTTCAAAGTCTTCAATACTAAACAACCTGTGAATAAAAAATACATGAAATTTTACTTTTTCAAAGACTTGGAGGCTATCAAAATGACGGAATTTTTTAATTTCTAAAAATTGATCAATTTTACAGCTTAAAAATTAGTCATTTTGAAATTGAAAGGGTTCAAAATGGTAATTTTTTTATTTGAATTCCTGAATAATGGTATAATATCAAATTTATGGCCTTCAAGATTGAAAATTCACAGCTTTTATATATAAAATAAAAAAATTATATTTCTTTTTTCAAAATTAAGAGTTTTACGTTTAGTGAAATGAGCATCTGATAGATTCTCCGAACTCCAGAGAATCTTTGATTTATAATTAATTTAAAATAAGTTTTTTGGGAAATCCTTAAATATTCCAAATTCCCTAAATTCCTGGAATAATGCGAATTCCTGAAATTCCTTGAATTCCGCAAGCGCTCTGAAATCCCTGATTTTTTTATTTGCCTGAAGTCCTTGAATTCTCTGAAATCCTCGATTTCTCTGAATTTACAGAATTCCTGGAATAATCTGAATTTCCTGAATTCCTTGAATATGCTACATCCCTAAAATTCTTTGAATTCTCTTAATCCCTTGAAGTGCTTTAATATCTCTGGATTCCTTGTAGTCCTTGAATATCTTGAATTCCATGAATATTCTCGAACTCCTTGAATATTCGGATTTGGAGAAACTTTTATTCTTAATCTTACTAATTTAAACAATTTCACTTCTCAGTATTTAAAACTGGAAATTAATGAATTTCAGAACTTAAAAATTAACCATCTTTCAATTTAGAGCATTTAAAATTGAATTTTTTTGAATTTTAATTGCTGAAAAATGGTAAAATATCAAATTTATTGCCTTTCAAATTTGAAAATAACCATAAAAAAAGAAAACCAAAGACCTAAGAATCAATTTTGTGGATTATTAAAAATTGCGAAATTTTTTTGCTAATAAATAATACTTTTTTTAAGGACACAATTAAAAAAAAATTTACTGAAAAGTATAAAATAAAATAAATGTTTAAAAAATAAAAAACCTGAATACGTCAGTAACTCTAAGATAAAAAATAAGAATGATGAAGGATAGACCAAAATGGCCATTATTCCATTTATTTAATTGAATAACGTAATATTATAATAAAATTGACTAATATCTACATAAGTTCCAGAATACAATTTTAAAAATAATAGTAAAAAATAAAAGAAAACCAATCAGCATATTCGACAGTGTTACTTTTATGTAATAATCTTTATAAAATTGTAATAAACAACAAAAAGGAGAAAAAATTGAATATGACATATTTTGTAAATTCTGAATTCTGAATTAAACATAATATTGAATTATTTTGAGGAGTGGTAAAATCTGTTGAAAACGCGTCATGTAATTGTTTATACAATTAATTTATGTTTTTTTTTTAATTTTCTTCCAATTCTGTATGGATGGCTTACATATTTTTTAGCCTGCTATTAAATAAATCATAAAAGTCATAATAAAATTCAAATTATAAAAGTATTTTTATTATTGCATTCTTCATCTTTTTACGATCTTTATCATGATTATATTATAAAAAAGTACATTAACTAATGCAAATAATGATTCAAGTTTCAACATTTTCTTTGAACAATATTTTTGAGGATTAAGTGCTATATTTTAGGTAATTTAAAATAATTAAAATAATGAAAAAATTACTTTAGCCAACTTTGTAAAATTAGTACAATTTATTTATAATTATTTGAATAATGAAAAGCAATCAAAAAATATATATTAATATATATTTACGAAAATAATTCTATGTGTTCTATTTTATATTACTTATCCACATTTTTAAACAGAAAACTGCTTGAACGAATAAAAATTGTTTAAACAATGACATGACGTTTTTACCAGAATTTACCACTCCTCGAAATCATTCAATATTATGTTTAATTCAGAAAATACGAATTCAAAAATATTTTTGCAAAGAAATTGTTTAAACTCAATTTAGGCTCAATTTTTAGAAATTTTGAAAACAAACAATAATTAATTCTTCAAATAATTACATGTTTTTTAAAAAATTACGACTCCAAACAATGACTAACTATTACATTTCATTCAGAAAATACGATTATTTTTTACATTTTTTGGGGGAAAAAAATTGTTTAAATAGGTTACATTTATTTAAACAATTACAAATTGTTTTAATGGTCATGGAGAATATCCGAATTGCCCATAAGTAATTATTTGTATTAAAACAGATGGCAGAAATTGCTGAAAATTAACAATAGTACGTAAAAATACTCAGTTGGGGGATTATATTGAACCTCGATGAAAATGATCGTTTAGAATATTGTATGTTAATTTTGGCTTTAGGGTCAGAATAAAGAATTCAATTAAGTTTTAATTGAACCAAACGTTTCGGCGCACAATGGTGGTCCTCATCAGTGGTTAATTTTTATTCTGGAAAAGACAGTTACAAAAAAATATTGATCAGGAATACAGTGTAAGAGTGTAATTTAAATAAGGAAATTATTTCAAATTTGGTTTAGTACAGTCTTGAAATGACTTTGGTAATGTTTGTAAAAAATTAAACTATTATAAGGACAATAAATTTTTCAACTTCTGAGAACTGTACCAAAGTTACCCACGTTTTTTATTATTCATATTATATTATATTACAAATTGTATTAATTTGTCTAATTATTGTAAGAACAACATCATTTTTTATATTATATTAGAAATTTTAATAATTTGTCAAATTGTTGTAAGGGCAACACAAATTTTTAATTTTGTGCAAACATTACCAAGGGAATTTAAGACTGTATTAAATCAAATTTATAATAATTTCCTTATTTAAACTACATTCTTACACTGCGTCCCTGATAAATATTTTTTTGTACCAGTCTTTCTCAGAATGAAAATTTACCACTAATCAGTGCTTGGTCGAGCGGGACTGCAGTCTCTTGCCTCTATTTTTAGTGCATTGATGAAGCATCGCTCAACAGAGCGATTTTTGTCTTGAGCACGTTTCTACATTTTTTATGATAATTTG
>CAKNYM010051934.1:156318-226983 GCA_932195095.1 Andricus curvator | reverse complement strand
ATAATTTGAGAACCAAAGAATATTTTCACAGTTTCTTGGCCTCATTTTAAGGAGAAGATTTTAAAGTTTATTTTCCGTAACTTAAAAATTTTTACTACTGTTCTTTTAAATTTTGCCAGGAGTTCAAGTTGAATGGTGAAAAGTGGCAAAAACCAGAAATCAGCGCAGTTATTCTCAGTCATTGACTCAGTCTCTATTCATCAAAAATAATACAGGCTAAATCTAGGAAACTAATGGCGAAAATGCGAAAGTTACAGAAAATTAAGCTTTTAATTTTCTCTTTGAAATGAGCCCAAGAAACTGTAAAAATGTTCAGTGATTCTCGAATTATCAATAACAAATTTAGAAGCGTCCATAAGACCAAATCGCTCGGTCGAGCGAGACTGCCGTCGCTTGCCTCATTTTCCGTGCATTGTTCGAGCACCCCTAAACCAAGTAATTTTTCTGCATTTCTTATGATAATTTGAGAACCTGAGAACATTTTCAAAGTTTCTTGTGCTAATTTTAAAGTCGAGATTTTAGGGTTTATTTTATATATCTTTCAATTTTTTGCATTGTTTTCCTAGATTTTGCCAGGTTTTGAAGATGAATTTTGAGAATTGGAAAAAATCAGAAATTATCGCGATCTTTCTCACTCACTAACTCAGTTTCTATTTATCAAAATTACTTCAAATAGGGCTCATTCGACGCGAAATTTAATAGCCTTTCTAACTTTTGCCACAAATTATTCTATTTTATTTGGTTGTGGAGATCTCTCCCTATTAGTCGTTCAATTTCGTATTTTACATAATGGTTTAGGTATTTATGGAACAGTCATTACCACGAATTTATGGCCCATATCCAGACAAACAACAGGTTGTAATAAACGTAAAAGATAAAAAAAGTGAACTAATAATAAAACCTTAATTCTAATCAGAAAAAATGTAACATTATCACAATATCGAGTGTGATCCGAAGTTGAATCACAACGATACAAAAATAAATAAAAAACTTGATGTATCTGAAATATCCCCTTTTGTTAATTGCTTTCACGCTCTCGTGACTTTTTCAGATTCTTTTTAAATCTAAGTAAAAATGCTGCCGCCGAACATTTCTTTTATCATGTCATTTTTCCATAAAGATTTAAATTTGTTATTTTAGGGTGGATCGAAAAAAATGGTTTGAGAAATTGCAAATAATACCATGCCTTAAAGTAGTGCACTGGGACCAACATCACCTGCAGATTTTTAAGCTTTTTTAATTTCAATTAAAAAAAATATATATTTTTTGGGATTGAAGAGTTTTCCTAATTTTGTCTAGATTTTAAGATACTATTCTGCACGAGATACTTATGTTTCAATATACCCCTCTATATGCCCAAAAGTAATTCCCGATGGTAATCTTTTTTGGCCTAAAACGTTACTACTTGGTTGGAAGTTTTTTCTATTTTAGGAAAATTAATTTTCTTAGTTAAAAAATCAACTTTTGGTTTGAATGCTAAACACTTCTCTTCAACATTTTTTTTCTCAAGATTCATCATTTCAGTTGAAAATTTCTCTCTGGTTAAAAATTGAACTATTTTGTTGAAAATTAGTTTTTTTTGTTTGTAAATTAATTTTTTTAACTGAAAATGTAACTATATTATTTTTGTTACAAAATTGATATTTAAAATTTTTAATTGATCTTTTGCTTGTTGAAAATTCAAATATTTGGGTGAAAATTCATTTATTTTGTTAACAATTCGTCACTTGTTAAAAATTAATCTTTTAAACATTTAACAATTTGGTAGAATATTGAACTATTTGATTGGAAATGAAGTTTTTTGTTGAAAAAATCATATTTTTTATTAAAAATTCAACTGTTTGTTTAAAAACGAAACTATTGGATAGAAAATTCACTTTTTCGTTAAAAGACATATTTTTGGGTTGAAAATTCAACAATTTTGTTGAAAATTGATGTATTTTGTTAGAATTTCATCTTTTTTATAAAACATTAATCTTATTGGTCGATAATTCATATTTTTGGTTGAAAATTCAACTACTTGGTTGAAAGTTAAACTACATTGTTAAAAAATAATTCTTCTTAAGATTCACCTCTTTGGTTGAAAATGTAACGTTTTTCTTGAAATTTCGTGTTTTGGCTTGAAAATTCAACAGTTTGGTACAAAATTAAACTATTTGGTTGGAAATAAACTTTTTGGTTAAAACTGTATATTTTTGTTTGAAAAATCAACTATTTGGTGAAAAATTAAATTTTTTGTTGGAAAATCATACTTTCGGGTCTAAAATTTAACTCTTTTTTAGATAAATCATCCTTTTGGCTTGATAATTTTACTATGTTTGGAAATTCATTTTTTTTTTAATTCAACTATTTGGTTCAACTAACTGTGAATTCGATCTCGAATGTTTCCACTTTGTTGGTATTTATAATTATATGGTGCTCATTTCACGAACACTTTGCTTCCCGTCAGTAAATGTATTTGCTTCCTCATAGATAAATCATGAGTGATTTTTTTTTAATAATAGACAAACCAAAGTCTTGATTTTGATCAATTTAAAAATAGGAATTTACAAAAAATATAAAATTAGAAAATAATACAAATAAATGGTTAATACAACGACAAATCAGACAAATCAAATTTTCTATTCAAAATGATAATTTTTAGAGCTGGAAAAGGGAAGGGAAAAGTTCTGTCGCAACCTATTCCTTTCCCAGCTTTATGATTACTTTACAAAAATTCTCAGAATTATTTTATTGAAAATTTATGATCAAAAAGCCTTTTCTTTTAATGCGTCAACTTGGAATTATGTCGATGAAAAAAGGTTTTTTGTTTGAAACAGATGTTTCAAATATTATAAATGAGCATAACTTCCTTAATCTTCAATAAAGTATATCAATATTATACGTGAATCGATTTTGACTCAAATAAAGGAATCTTTTCCGTTCTTGCATTAATTTTGCTTCCTCATAGAGGAAGCTTTGTAATGGTAAAATTTTCCAAAAATTTTAAATTCATTTAATTAACCCTTGCTCATTTTTGAAATGTCTAATACAATGTTCTAAGCAATTGCCCGGATGTGTTTCTGTGTAGATGTGTGTGTGTGTGTGTGGATGTTACACTTTTTTATGAACACGATATTTGAAAATGGTTGCAGATAAAATAATATTTTAAAAATCGGTTTTTTATAGTAAAACTTTTTGCATTAACATAATTCAAAGTTGATGCAAGAAAATAAAAGATTCCTTGGTTCGAGACGAATCAATTGACCTATAATATTAATACGTTTTATTAAAGAGTAGGGAAGTTATCGACATTTATATTATATTTAAAATCGATTTTTAAAGTAAAAATTTTTTAATTCTCATAATTTAAAGTTGATGCGAGAATAGAAAAGTTGTGTTGATTCAAGACGAATCGATTGACCTATAATATTAATACATTTTATTGAAGATTAAGGAAGCTATGGTAATGCATAATATTTGAAAACACGGTTTTTTATAGTAAAACTTTTTTCTTTAATATAATTCAAAGTTGATGAAAGAATTAAAAAAAATTCCTTGGTTCGAGAGGAATCGATTGACCTATAATATTAATACATTTTATCAAAGAGTTAGGAAGTTATGGTCATTTATAATATTTAAACATCTGTTTCAAACAGAAAAACTTTTTTCATCGAAATAATTCAAAGTTGACGCATGATTAGAAAAGACTTTTTGATCATACATTTTCAAATAGAATAATTCTGACAATGTTTGTAAGGAAATCATAAAGCTGGGAAAGGGATAGGGTGCGACAGAACTTTTCCCTTCCCTTCCCCAGCTCGAAAAATTATCATTTAGAATACAAAATTTGATTTATCTGATTTCTCTTTGTATTTACATTTTTTTGTATTATTTTGTAATTGTATATTTTTTGTAAATTTCTATTTTTAAATTGATAAAAATGAAGACTTTGGTTGGTCTATTATTCAAAAAAATCACTAATGCTTCCTCTATGAAGAAGCCAATACATTTGCTAACGGGAAGCAAAGTTCTCGTGAAATAAGCACCATATAATATTATAAATACGAACAAAGTGGAAACCCTCGAGATCGAATTCACGGCTATTTCGAATTATGTTAGTGAAAAAAGTTTTACTATAAAAAACCGTGTTTTCAAATATTATGCATTACCATAGCTTCCTTACTTTTCAATACAAAGTATCAATATTATAGGTCAATTGATTCGTCTTGGATCATCACAAAATTTTCTATTCTCACATCAACTTTAAATTATGAGAATGAGAAAATTTTTAGCATAAAAATCTATTTGAAAAATATGTCAATTTCCATAACTCCCCTACTCTGTGGTAAAATGTATTAATATTATACGTAAATTGATTCGTCTTGAACCAGGGAATCTTTTATATTCTTGCATCAACTTTGAATTATGTTAATGAAAAAAGTTTTAGTATAAAAAACAGATTTTTTAAATATTATAAAGTGCTGAAAAATTGCAATAAATATTTTTAGAAATCCTTTGGTCAGTTTCAAGATATTAGAGGTGAAAATAAGCCCTCCAAATTTCATCAATTTATCTGCCACCGTTTTCAAGTTATCATGTTCACAAAAAAGTGTGACATCCACACACCCTGCCACACATCCACACACACACTCAGGCGCATCCACACACACACACATCTGGACAATTGCTTAGAACATTGTATTAGACATTTTTAAATTAAGGAACGTTTAATTAAGTGAATTTAAAAAATTTCGAAAATGTTACCATTACAAAGCTTCCTCTAGGAGGAAAAAAAATTCATCTTTTTTGGTTGAAAATTCAACTACTTGGTTGAAAGTTGAGAAATTTATATTTTTAGCTTGAAAATTTAACTTTTGTTGGTTGAATTTTTATCCTTTTTCTTTGAAAATTTGGTTGAAAACGAACTTATTGGTTGAAAATTAAACTATCTTCGAAAAAATTCGTTTTTTATCTTGAAAATGTATCTATTTGACAAAAGTTCAATATTTTTTAGAAATTTTTTTCACTAAAATGTTCAACTATTCGGTTTTTAACGAGAGGTCGACCACTCCGATATTCCTGGTATACTCACGAAATATTTCCATATATTCTTTCAATATTCCCAGATATTCCTGATATTCTTTATATTCCCAATATTCTTCATATATCCTTTATATTCCCAAATATTCCCTCATATTCCCACATATTCCGAAGTATTCCTAAATATTCACAAATATCCTGAAATATTATAGTCCCCAATTCCCCGATTCCTTCCCTTCCGTTCACCGATTGTATTTGTATAGCTTTTTATCTGGTGCCTTTGCAATTATTATTCATTGTACATGAATTGAATAATAATAATTCACTTGTCATTCATACAAGTTTAAAAGTTTTTGAATTCGGATAACTAATTTTAGATTAAATCAAGCATACACCAAAAGGAAGTTCAATTAAAGCTTTTTTAAAGGAAGCGCCGGGAGGAGAAAACTCCAAAACGATCCCAAGTTCATAAACGGTTCGCCAACAGTACCAGCAACTCGAATTATATTTTGGAATGCAAGGGGATTTAATAATCTGGATGATATCTATCACTACACTACTACAGATGACATCATATGTGTGAGTGAGACATGGCTTACTTCTTCACCTCAAATTACGTATCCTCAACGTAACATCGACTGTCAAGTTATCTACAGTGCAGCTACGAGAGAATCATCAAAAGGAAGAGCAAAGGGGGGTCTACTCATCATCAACAACCCAAACAAATATAAAATGGAAACTATCTGTGCAACAGAGGATTACATTTTTGTTAAACTCGAAGGTAATAGTTTTAATACAGTTATTGGATCAGTATACTCTAGCCCTAACTCTAATTTTAAAAATTTTCTGTATAATATAAATGAAATAATCTTTGACCTGTCAATGAAATACCCGGATTACTCGATAATTGAGGGAGGGGATTTTAACGGTAAAATTGGGGAAATGAATCAATTAGAGGAGGAAACTCTCTGTAACAATTTAAATTTGTATGACGTAAGAACAAGTTTGGTCGCTGATAAGACAAAAGGGGAAAACAGATGGTAGAAAGCTTTGAAAAAAATGGGTTTTTTGTCCTGAATGGGAGAACTAAAAGTGACTGCACAGCTCAATGTACATTCCTAAGAGAAAAAAGTTCTTCAATTATAGATGTTGCCTGGTCTAATAGTGTGGGAATTCAGTCAATAGAGGATTTCCAAGTGTTGAGGGTTCCAACTCGATCGGATCATTTTCCAATAGCGTTGACGTTATTAAATCACTCGTCTTTAAATTATACGAACCATTCAAGCATCCCATTTTTTAAGTGGAATAATGACTTTGCTGATAAATTTAAAGAATTTATTCAGTACCCTCCAAATAAGAACTCTGCAATGTTGTCGATAGATGAACTTTCAAACAATTTAATTAATGCAATTAAAGAGACAGCGACAGAGCTTAACATGACTGTAAAACCGACTAAAAAACTGAATCGTTCGAAGCCATGGTTTGATGCACAATGCAGAAATAGTAAAAAAGAGCTAAAACAAGTACTTAAGAATTGCGAACAACAAAAATTTAATCCTGATGTTGTGTCGATTTATACGAATTCCAAGAAAGTGCATGCAAAATTATTAGATTCCAAGAAGGAAGGTTATAAGAATTCCTTATTAGATTCTCTCGCGAATGCAATCGACTCTAAACAATTCTGGAAGATAGTAAATAGTTATAATTTCAAACCTTCGTATAAAGATGATATAGACTTAAACATATGGGAACAGTACTTGAAATCTCTTTACCCAGTTCGGGATCCAAACTCTTACTTAATAACGATCAATAATTTTCGAAATCCTTATCTTGATTCACATATAACTCTTGATGAAACTATTTCTAACTAATTTTAGATTGTTAGTTTAAAATACTTTAAATTCAAAATTGTTTAAGTTTCAATACATATTATTACTTTAATTTTGAAATTGTTCATTTTTTTATTATGACCGATTATGACGTGGAATTGTTATGTTTTCTAAAATGATATTATTTAATTTTAAATATCATTTTTTGAACTTAATAAAGTTTTAATGCTTAACTTTTAAATGGTCTCAAATCAAAAACATTTAAATTGGAAAAAAGATGAAAGTTCTACCAAAAGAGATAAAATTTCAAATGTAAAAGACAAATTTTCAACAAGAGTTGAATTTTCTACCAAGAAAAATTTTCCAGACAATAAAGAAAAAAAGCTTCATCCAAAATATTGAATTTTCAAGCCAGAAAGACGAGCTTTGTACAAAACAGTTAATTTTCCACCGAATAGATGAATTTTCAACTAAAATTATGAATCTTCATATAAAAAAATTAATATTCAAGAAAGTAGTTCAACTTTTAACGAAGGATTTGATTTTTCAACCTAAGAAGATTAATTTTTTGTAAATGTAATAGATATTTTAACAAAAAAATATTTTAATGTTAAGTCAAAAGCAGTTGAATTTAACCAAAAGAAACGAATTTTCAACAAAATACTTGAATTCTCAATAAAATTATAGAATTCTCAACTAAAACAGATTAATTTTCAACCAAACAGTTGCATTTATAATAAAAAAATCTGCCCGCTTCGCGGGCACATTCTCATGGCGCGCTTCGCGCGCGGCTCGCTTCGCTCGCAAGTTTGAGCTCGCCTAGGGCGCGCGACTGTTGGATCTGGCGCTTCGCGCTCGATCATATATTTATCTCGCGCTTCGCGCTCGATTATGTGTTCACCTCGCGCTACGCGCTCGGGCGTATTTGCATCGCGCTTTACACTAGGCTCCTCTAGATTTTTGAACTTCGTGTTCGACATCGATGAAAAGAAAAAGTTTGTTTGCAAATATTATAAAATTATCAAAACCTCTACATATTAAGTGATTGTTAAATTTATTTTTATTTTAGACTGAAAAGGAACTTTATTTACTCAAGGTTCTATCGACCTTAAGGAACACATTCTCATCCAGACACTCGCGCTTCGCGCTCGATATTTGATTTGAAAATCATTTGAACCGTATGATAGAAACAAAAAAGTTTGAGCGCACTTACGGCGTGCGATTTGGTAAATACACTGAGCGCGCACTTTGTGCTTCGTATTATATGTTCTTCATATACAAATTACTAAATTTGTATTTGATTTCAAATGAAAAGTAATGATATAATTCAGGCGACAAATTTTATTAGTTAACATTTTATTTTAGCTTGTGCCGTTTATCAAAAAAGTTAAATTTTTCATTTTGAATATATTCTTACCACAAAAATTGATTACGGGTGTGTAAGTCTTTTTTGAATGCACAATTTTTGTTCATTTATATGTTTTCGTACCTTGCATTGTTTTTTCAAAAATTTGATTTTTTTTACTGTCAATGTTATTTTCACGAATAAAACGAAAACCACGCATCCTATCGAAACATGAGTCACAATAAATTTGTACCTCTTCCTTGGATGAACAAATTTTGTTTCGGTCATTTTTTCGTAGCTGGTAATATTCGTCTGAAAATTTGATTTTTCTATTTTCAATGCTGTTTTTTACGAATAAAACAAAAACTACGCGTCATATCAAAAAGTGAATGATAAGAAATTTGTAGATCTTTTTTAGGTGCACAATTTTGGTAAGATGATATTTTCTGGTATCTTGCATAGTTTTACAGCAAAATGGCTTTTTTGATTTTTCATTAATTTTTTGTGCGATCAAAATTTGAATTTTTTATTTTTCGGAAAATTCAAAAAGTTGTTATAAAAATATTATAGGGTGTTCAGAAATCAACGTTTTTCTCCTCTTGACTTTTTTTCATATCGTGCGTTTTTCGGCTTAAAATGTTCATTTTCGTTTGTTTTTTGGAATTTTGAAAATGCTATAACTCCAGTAATTTTTTTTTATCACGAAAAGTCATAAGAATACTTTGTTCGTCATTTTGCGTACTACTAATAACCGTACATAGAATTTTCAAATCTTCCAAAAAAGTGGTCTCAAAAATTTTCAAAATGTGCTCACTTTTTGGATTTTCATCCAAAATAGCTGGTTAACGAACTCGTTCTCTATTTTTGGGCCATAAAAAAGTGTGCCAAAGCTCAATCAAATCTGATCATTTTTTCGAAAGTTATCGTGGCTACAGACAGACAGACAGACAGACTACAGACTACAGACTACAGACTACAGACAGACAGACACCTTCGTAAAAATCGTTTTTTCTAGCTCAGGGGGTCTTGAAACGTGGAGATTTGATGAAAACCGATTATGTCAAATTTTACATAAAACCAATACCTTCTCATTAGAATGAGAATGTAAAAATGGATTTCCGAGCAAAAAAGAAGAATTTTCAATAAAACACATCAACTAATTATCAACAAAGAGGATTATTTTTCTAAACAAAAAATATGAATTTTCAACCAAATAGTTGAATTTTCATCTAACAAAGATAAATTTTTCACAAAAAATGTAATAGTCAAATTTTCAGTAAAAAAATAATTTTCAGCCAAGAAATAAAACGAATTTTCAACGAGATAATTAAATTTTGAATTAAAGAAATTATTTTCTAACTAAAATTATGAATCTTCATCTATGAAAATGAGTTTTTTAACAAAGTAGTTCAATTTTCGACCAAATAGTTAAGTTTTCTACCAACTTGTGGACCTTGCTAAGAAAATATTGTATTGTCTACCATATTGTTAAATTTTCGAGCCCAAAATAAGAATTTCCTACATAACAGTTGAATTTTTAACCCAAGAATGTAAATTTTTAACTTAAACAGATTATTTTTCATCAGAAATTTTTTAACCAAAATAGATTAAATTTCTACAAAAAGAGAAGAATTTTCAAATAAAAAAGACGGATGTTCCACAAAATAGTTGAATTATCAACCAAAGAAAAATTTGTTTGTCAAGAAAAAAACAAATTTCAACAAATTGTAGAATTTTCAAGCCAAAAAGACTGAATGGACTTTCAACCAAAAATAGTTGGATTTTCTTATTGGGTTCTAATAATTCAGTTCGAATTTAAGTACAAACCGAAAAAGGGGGAACGTTTGTGAAGCCCGCAATAAATAAATAGGAATTTTGATAATTTATAGAGTAAAGAATAATAGTAATAGAATACACAAAGTGTGTCAGACTTCGCAACATTCCAGGCCCTGAAGATATTATAAAATTGTACTAAATTGTACTAAAATTGTAACTAAATACTTATTGTTATTAATACATTTAGTTTTCTAAAACTAATTCCGTTAAGCTTCTACGTTTATTTAATTAGCAGAGTTTATATTTTATATGTAATTTCGTTTCCTAAGTTTATAAAATCTTAGCAAGATATGGAGAGGGAGGGTGGTATTTTACATGGGGCGGAGAGGGGGTTAAAAATTTAAGAAAAACACCTTACGTAATTTGTGAATGACCCCTCATTTGTTTGTTCATTCATTTATTATTTCGTGAATTTATGTTTATTTGTGGATCTCCGGACAGTGATGGTACGTGGGTTAGCGTTTGCAGATGATAAGGTTGTTACGGCAGAGTCAATCGAAGATTTGTTAAGAATGTTGAGAAAACTGAATATAAGCATGAATATTAGCATTAACATAAATAATACAAAAATTATGGTGTTTGACGGAAAGGGTAAGAATGTATATAATATGTAATTTAATATACATAATTTAAATATATTCCGAAATATTGTCTCATATTCCCAAATGTTCCCTCATATTCCTACATATTTTCTCATATTCCTACATATTCTCTCATATTCCTACATATTCCCTCATATTCCTACATATTCTCTCATATTCCTACACATTCCCTCATAATCATACATATTCTTATATTCTTCATATTCTTTGTATTTCCCAATATTCCGATATATTCTTTACATTCCCGAATATTCTTTAGGGAATATATTCCTGGCACACGGAAAATCAGAGTGGTCGACCCCTCGGTTTTTAATACAACTTTTAGGTTAAATATAATTTGTTTATTGATATGAAATTCGTCGTTTTGGATACAAAATTCATCTTTCTTGGTTGAAAATTCAACTATTTTGTTGAAAATGCAATATACATATTTCGACTTGAAATCTTAGTAATTTGAAGTGTTTCCTATTAAATTGAATATGGTATTCATATTAATTTACATGATGATCCATAATTGCCCTGGTTGTCGTTAAAGAAAAGGTCGGTTGAAAACAAATTTTTTTAAATAAACCATGTTTTTGTTTCCAATTATTTTATGAAACATAATATTTTTTCCTTTGAACAAGAGCTTGTGTAATTATATTTTAGTTTTTAAATTGTATATTTGCCCAGTGACGTCACAACAAACTAGTGGAGTCTGAATTTGTCGTGAATCTCGTTTAAAGCCTAACCAAACAAGGAAAACTGTTTTACGCATTACAAATGGTTTCGAAAAATAACCTTCACTCAGATGACATTGTACCTAGTATAAATTACCGAAAACTTTTCTGGCATACACTTTTCCAATACATTTTTTTTTATTAACTTCTCCAACGTAACGCATTTTCCATTACTTAAAGGAAATGAAGATCGTCACTCTTTTTTGTACCATAGCGGTTTTTCTCAACTGTATTGGTAAATATAATAATGTATATAATATTTTGAGTCCATATTAAAATGCAGTATATTGTTTTCTATTCGAAATTGTTCAATTTCAGAATTTTTTGTTCCATATGGAAAAACTCGGCATCGAAAATGGTGTCGTTTCCGGTTTAAGTTTAATTGTTCTATTCCTCAACAAATCATAATGATATTTTGCTGTTCCTAATTAATATTTAGCATAATTTTAAATTGGACTATATAATTTTCTATTCGAAATTGTTCAAATTGAGAAAATCTTTCCTCTATATGGAGAAACTCAACATTGATAATGGCGTCGTTTCCGGCTTAAATAAAATTGTTTTTATTTTGCTATTCCGAATTAATATTTGGCTTAATTTTAAATTGCAGTATATTATTTTCTATTCGAAATTTTTCAAATTAAGAAAACTTTTTCTCCATATGGAAAAACTCAACATGTATAATGGCGTGGTTTCGGTGAAAATAAATTTTTTATTTTGTTATTCCGAATTAATATTTGGCATAATTATAAACTGCAGTATATTAATTTCTATTCAAAATTGTTTGAATTGAGATAAATTTTTCTCCGTATGGAAAAACTCGACATGGATAATGTCGTCGTTTCCGGTGTAGATAATTTTTTTTGTTATTCGAAAATGTATTACTTTCAAAGATTTAATTTCATGATTCTAATTTAAGAATTTCATATATAATTAATTTGTATTAATTAAACGTTTTAATTTATTTGTGTCAAGTTTCGAATTTTTTGAAAAATTGAACTTTAAGGGTACACAATATTAAAAAAATTTCAATTTTCAAAGGTGCAAATTCCAGTTATTCGTTTTGGACAGAAATCACACTTTTTAGTGAAAAAAATATTTTCAATCTGTCCGAATGTCACATTATACTACATGTGAAATAATTCTGCGAAAATTTAAAATGTTTCATAATTGCGCCCTCAAAACTATAACTTTACATTGAAATTATAGAAATTTTAATTGTGATAAATATATTATGCATCTACATAATTTCAATTTAAAATTATAGTTTCCAGAGCGCAATTAGAACACAGTTTAATTTTTGAGGTCTCGAAACTGAAACTCTTTTTTTAATTAAAAGCTTTAATTACAAAAATAATTGTTTTGAAATTTCTTAATTTTTAAATGTTTCCAATTTTGATATTCAGATTTAAATTCAATAATTTTAGATTTGAAAATTCGAAATTATTTGGTTTCAATTTCAAACTTACAAGATTGTCTGGTTTTTTAATGGATTTGTAATTCCACAAATTCGGATTAAATGCCTCTAGAATGAATTCAAAACAGTGAAAAATTGAGAAAATAATTTTTCTAATGCAAACTTTAAAAATAAGTAGATTTTAGAACCAGGCGTTGAACCAAACTTTAAAAAAAATTTCGAATTAAAAGGCAAATCATATAATCATATGCAGCAATCTCGTTATGAATTTGTTTTTTTAATTAAAAAATTTTAATGTAACATTTTTAATTTGTCCGATTTTTAGTTGTAGATTTAAAAAATAAATTATTTAAAATTGAAAAGTATTTTATTTGGATATAAAAAAAGATTTCAAATTTGAGTAAATGAAAGACCCTAGGGTCCTATTATTTTCCTTTAAATACAATAAAAATTTCTTTTAATTTTTTTTTCAAATCAGGGGGTATTTTTAAAAATTCCCAGGCATCGTCAAGAGAGTAAAACAATGTCAAAGTATTTCAAAAGATTTTAAATGCTTTGAAATTTGAGGGTATTTTTTAAAATTCCAAGGAATTTTTAAGAGCTTCAAAAAGTTTTAAGTGATTTCGAAATATTTTAAATTATTTGAAATATTTGAGGGTATTTTAAAAGATTTCATGGAATTTTTAATAGATTTTAATAATTTAGAGATGTTGCAAAGGATTTTAGGATTCTTCTGAAACTTTCAAGGAATTTTAAAGAGCTTTTAAAAATTTTAAGAGATTTCAAAATATTTTAAATGATTACAAATATTTTAGGGTAATTTGAAAGATTCCAAGGAAGTTTCAATTAATTTCAGTAATTAAGTGGGATTTCAGTAATTGAAAGACCCTGGGGTCCTTTTCCTTTGATTCAAATAAAAAATGTTTTTTTATATTATTCAAAATCAGTGGGAATTTTTAATTTTTCTTCGTAGTTCTTATATTTAACCAAAAAGTAACAGAATTTACATCGTTTGCATTAAAATATTTTTTTCTTTTCGACCTAGGATCGTTTCTATAAAATTGGAAAAAGTTATTTTCGACTTAAAATTATGAAACTAAAACTATTCTTATTTTTCAAAGATTATTAAATCTTAATATTTCTACAGTTTAAACTTAAACGTGAAATTATCTCATCAGAGTGTTTTAAATATTTTATGATCCTATGTCGAAAAACTTGTTTATTGAACTAAACAAATATATGTTTGATTAAAATAAAATTTATTTCATTTAAACACACCATTGTTTAACTCAAAAAAATTTTATTTGAATAAAAAAAATGATAGCTTCGATATAGGGCTAAAATATTTTTGGTGATTCAAATATTTTTCTGAGTGATACTTTCTTGCAAATTAACGTGGGGTTTTCGAATGAGAAAAGCTCGATCTTCAAAACAAAAAAAAATGTAAAAAAGAAGTACGGCTGCATAAATTTTTATCTTCACAACCTTAATCCCCTTTTATTGTGCCCGGAAGATTCCCAAAAAAATGCAAAATAGCAGCTTTCTATCAAATTCATGCTAAAGACAGTATTTTTTGAAATTTTGTCAACATGAATTATTTTTAGTCGATCAGTGACAAGTTTCCAAGTATTTTTCAGTAACTTAACATTTTTTAAACAATTATTACTGATTTAAACAATTTTCATTTGCTTGTACAATTTTTTCTCTGTAAATTGTGAAAAGTGATTCTTTTCTGCAATTAATAACACAATTAACGTACTTGAAGAGTTATTGTTTCCTCTTAAGAAATTTTTCAATTATTTAAACAATTAATAATCATTCACTTGCGCCTTTTCCTAGAGAAGGTGGAGAAAAGGCTAGTTTTTTCGAATCTCTCACACTATGTCGCCTTCTATTTAGTATACAATATATTGTTTAAATAATAATAATTTACCTAAAAAATTGAATTCAATTGAATTTAATTATTGAAACCATATATAGTATACATTCTAAGGTAAGGAAATACTGAATAATAAGCAAAATAGTGTAAAAGATTAAAAAAAACTATACTTTTCTCCACCTTCCCTATGAAAAGGCACAAGTGAAAAAATTCACAGGAATTGAAATTGTATTATTTACAATTAAAAGAGTTCAAAATTGAATAATAAAAAATGTCAAACTTTTGAATTTGAATAATTTTAAATTCAAAGCAATTTGAATTTTAAATTGTTATTACATAAATAAATTATAATTTAACATTAAAGCGGATGAGACAAACTTTTCTAGATTCAAAAAATGAATTGAATTATTTTCAAAAAACGTTAAAAATAAATATTAATTTCAAATGGGAAACGCACTAAAAATGAAAAAATTTCTACTCTGAAAAAAATTCTAATTACCAACAATTGTGATATTAACACCTTTTTATACTCAAACCCGTTAAAATTTCAATTGTTTTAAGCAAATTTGAATCTTTATAATAATTAATAAGTTTTAAATTACTAATATCATACTTTCCAAAAATCAACCAAATCAATTTTAATTGCAAAATTAAAACCTATGAAAGGGAAATATAAAAAATTTAACGTTCTACATGAAAATTCAGAACTCTAAAATTGTAACTATTCAAAATTACCAAAATTATTCAATTACTGATGTAACAATTTCAGATAGTTTAATTTTTTTTTAAATTTTAAACTTAATTTTTAAGTTTTTTATTTCAAATCTTCCTTTATAATTATTATACATTCTTAAAATTTTCCAATCAAATATTTTTCAATTTGAAATGATTTACTTGTTCAAATTTTTAACAATCGGATAATTTTAAGATATTACATTAAAAAAAGAAATAATAACACAAAACAAGATTGCTGTAATTTGCAATATGATTCCAATGCTTAAAATCGTACAATTTTAAGCTTTTCAATTCGAAATTACTTTATATCTACACTAGTAGGCTTGCGCGCGCCAAGGCGCGCGCGTATTAATTTTTTGTTTTTAAAAAAGAATGGACCAAAACTTATTTTTTCTATGTTATTAATATTTAATTAATTTCACAAAATATTTGTATAAAATAATGAGAAGGCACCGCAGTATCATAATTTATTTGTAGGTAAATTCTGCCATCGTTATCATCTGGAAAGGATTGTGAATATAATTATAATTAAATTTATTATAATTTACTCTTAAATTTTTTTAATACTGAAATTATTTGTAAATTATATTGCTGTAATGAAATTCTTCATTTTATAAATTAAAAGAAATATTATTTCTAAAATAAATTGCGAATTGTTCCTTATAACATGTACATGAGTATATGAATTTCAATTTGATAAATGCTACGAATAATATAAATTTTTATTATTATATAAGTTGTACAAAATTGAAGAAAATGAATGATACATAGAATAATGGTAGTAATTACCAATCTTTCAGTTTTGAAGAAATATGATAACAAATTTTTATGTTGTCTATTTGCTCGGCAATTATTGCCTTCGCTCAATAGTAATCCATTTGCCACTAATATTTTATTATGCATTGAGGGATGTAGTGAAGTTTTTTCATAAAAAATTAATTTTCTAATTTTTATCATAAATAATGCAAGTTATTACGAAAAAGTTAAATGTATTTTAGTATAACTTTTTTATACGTGAACATTTTTATCGAATCTGTTGTTTCCGTAAAAATAAGTAAATTTTTTAATTATAAGAAGAAAATTATCCTGTCTATAGAAATTTCCAGGACTTAATAAACGTTACAGTCTCTTTCTTATTAAAAGCTAAATTAAATAAAGAAATTTAAAAAAAATGTAATTTTTTTCCTTCCGCGGAAATCTGTTTTTTATTTTTACGTATCGCATAATTTAACCAAGAAAAATATTTTCTACCTGATATATTCTGCGACTGTACTTATAGAACATGTCTAATTTTACATGAATTCTTTCTATAGACAAAAATTGTATGTAAAATATTTTGTATACAATGAAAGTATAAAGTACAGCATTATAACCTTACAAAGTTTGATTAAAATCGAAGCACCACCGGCAGGCCGTGATATTTCTGACGTGTACTGGCCCAGCTGATAAATTTTATTTTTTGAATCCACATGTGTTATATAAGTAATAATACAAAAACGTTGCACAAAGTATTTGGTTTACATCGTCGGACTTACGTCGCTTTTTATATACTATTTTTATGAAGCATTGTTTTCATCTGATAGTTTAATTTTTTATTAGGTTTTTCCTCATTATCATTGTTTAATTGTCGTTTCAAAATGTAGATAATATCTTACATTAGTAAAAATATTGACATTTAAAATTTATCTGCTCCATGTGTGGTTAAAAATTGGTCTTTTTGGTTTTAAATTCAACCATTTATGTAAAAAAATTCTAAGCGAAAAAATATAAACTGAAAATTAATCAAATCAAATTTGAACTAACATCACATCCATTTCTCAAAGTACTCAAGTGGAAATTTATGTCATTTGTTAAAAATTCGTCTTTTTTGGTAGAAAATTAATCTTTTCAGTTGAAAATTCAAATATTTGGTTAAAAATTTATGTACATATTTAATTTTAATTTTTTTTAATTTATGTACATTCATTCAAAATTCTTCTTCTCTGATAGAAAATTAACCTTCTTGTTTGAAAATTCATCTTTTTGATTGCAAATTTAAATATTCAGTTAAATATTTAACAGTTTTGTTGAAAGACCATGTTTTTGGCTTAAGATACCAGCATTTTTTATGAAATTTTTTTTATTGTTCGAAAAATCTTTCTTGGTTGATAAATTCCTGTTTTTGATTTGAAAGTAGTGTCTTTAGTATGTTTTCTTTGAAATAATAGCAAAACAGCGTCATCGCTTTCAAAAAAGTCAATAGTGTGTTGAGCCCGAGACCAGAATTTGCAATTTATTACTCTAAAGGCTGTCACAGCTTTAATTTATTTTAAAAAAGTGACCCACTTAAACCGAAAAAAGCAGAAAAAAGTACCCTACAGAAAACGTCGAATTGACAAGTATTTGAAGTTACTGTATTTTGAATGCAATGTTGTCGGAAAGCAGATTTCCAAAGAATATCTCGTGAGTGTGAAGCAATAATTTTTAATTTGACTTTTTTTGCAGCAAAACTAATTTCTAATCCCAAAAGTGACTAAAAGTCAATGTGTGCATCAAGACGAATTAAACAAAAACTGAAAAATTAAAAAAAAATTGATTGAACTGAAAAGAATGGATTTAATTTAAAAGAAATTAGTTAAATTAAAAAAATTGGAAAGAGATAATAAAAGAATTCTGAATGCATTAGTAATAATTCAGGGTGAATTTCAAATGAATTTATATTAATTGCAAAACATATTTGAAAATCTCTTCAAATTTGTGAATACCTACAATATCCCTCCTTTCTTGAATAGTTTCATATATTCCGAAGTTCTACAAAATTCTTGAAAACTCCAGAAAAAATTGTTTATTTCTCCTAGAGATATTAAAAGCCTTTAAAATTCCTTTGAAAATTAATAATATCTTGAAAGTGCATTAAAATCTTTGAAAACACTTTCAGATATTTTAAATCCTTTCAAATCTTTCAAAATTTCTCGAAACTTTTTAAGGCTCTTGAAAATTCCTTGGAATTACTAACAAAAAAATATTAAATCTTTAAAATCCTTTCAAATTATTGAAATCTATTCTAAAAAATTCTTGGAATCTTCTGAAATATTCTAAATGATTTCAATAAAATTCTGAAAGTGACTGTTTGGCAGCCCTATTGCTTTTGCAGACTTGAAGTTCTTCCTACAGAAATTCCTTAAGTTCTGCTATTTTTTCAAATTCCCTAACTTTTTCCTGATTTCCAAGGCTTCCCTAATCTGCGGACATCCTGGTTTCATTAAGATATATATATTATCAGGGTTACGCAAAACTTCATTTAAAAAAATTCCCTGGCCATTAATAAGACCAAAATTTTGAACTTGTAACTTTATTTACATATAGAATCTTTTATAATAGGATTAAAACAAATCTGAATGTATACATTTTCAATTTATGGGCTGCCACAGTCTAATTTGCTTGAAAAAATTGAAAGAGTGACATATTTAAACATAAGGATTGACCAAAAGCTAATAATTCCCAACCCAAAAAGTGACTAACAGTGACTAATGAGGATTAGTAATGTAACTAATGTCCTTTTGAATTTAAAAGAATTTCGAAGAACTCGATGAAATTTATAAAGTTCCAGGTAAATTTTAACGAATTCCGGATAATTTCATAAGACTTGAAAACAATTCAACTTAAATTCAGAGTGAAATTTAAGAGAAATAAAAAATATGAAAAATGCATTGAATGCAGTAAGTTTAAAATGAGTTTAAAAAAATTCGAGGAAATTTAAAAGAATTTGATGAAGTGCCGACTTCCAGATGAATTTAAAAAAAAATAAAAAAATAAATACATTGACTTCAATAGAATTACATGAATTTTAAAGAAATCACGTGAATTAAAAAAAAAATCTAGTATCAAGGCCTCCAAGATTATACTGTTTTAGAAATGGGCATTCAAAACCATAATTTTGAATTTAAATTATAGAAATTTTAAAGACGATAAATATATTATTAATAAGTATCATATAATGTTGTTTCAAGTGACATTCAAAACGACTGAATAGATTTTTTTACTAAAAAATGTGATTTCTGTCTAAAAAAATCACTGTCATTCAAAACTTACAAAACGCGCAAATTATAAAATATGGGAAACCTCCCGGTTTGATATTTTTCTCCCGGCTTTATCTCGGTTCTCCCGGGTGGGTGGTCACCCTGGAAATTAATACACTGAAATATAAATTATTACACATTAATACACACCCTGGAAAATAATTTGTAGGTTGTTTCTTTTCCTATTTGGAAAATGTAATAATATGAGTAGATTGATTCAGTATCAACCACAAATACTAGTTTCAAGTAATCGAAATTCATTTATTCCACTCAAAAAAATGTCTGGTTAAATCAACCAGAATCTGGTTAAATATGCCCTTACTATTTTTTCTAGTTAGACTAACCAGAATTATGGTTGAATTAACCAGAATTCCGTTTAAATGAACCAGAAATTCTGATTAAAATAATCAGAATTCTGATTACTTTAACCATAAAAAATAGTAAGGCCATATTTAACTAGAATGCTGGTTGATTTAAACAGACATTTTGTTGAGTGTCCTATTTTTTCTTACAGAATTAAGTTCACTGATGAGATTTCGAGGGAGTCGAGCATCGAGTTCAATAGCTTCTGTGATTGAATTTGTTGAAACTGTTGCAAATTCTTATTATTATTACCAACAAGGAAGTCTTTCGCCTCATGTAGTATCAGGACATCAAACAGTGGGATTAACTCAATCTGGTGAATATGTCACTGGAATATTCGTAGAAGATAAGCTTACTCAAATCTATGTATTCCAAGCTTTCCCATTAGTAAATCCAATTCAAGTTGTAATAAAGGTAGCTGATAAAGAGCCTGAAGAAAAGGTGGTAGCGATACATGGGCGTATTGACTACGGGGTAGGGCCTACAGAGGTAAGAACTATGCAAGCCCGATTTTCAGTTCTACGTCTTCAATAAAAGAGTTTATGAAATTAAAAACTTGTTCTGGCCACCATATCTCACTATGATTTTCCTATCTATTTTGGCCCACTAAACAGGAAATTCACACTCAAAAATTTTTTATGGAAGCGCTTTCGAGATGTTCAAAAATTTGTTTTCAATTTTCATAGTTGTTCCGATGTTTTTGAGTATATCTCGAGTTCTAATTGACCAGTAGTTCAGATGCTAGCGATTTTAATAAGTTGGACAAGTTGTATTCTTTGGCAAAGAACGAGGTCAAAAATTCACATATCGTCCTGGGGAAGAATAGAAATCGCAAATATTAGCTAACTAATTAAAATCGCTAGCATCTGAACTACTAGGCCGATCTAAGAACTTTAGAAAAAAAGTTGTAGAGGATTCAGTTGCCTTCAAATTGAGTGCTTCTTTAGGGAAATTGGTCATTCAGAAGTCGAGATACACTCAAAAACGTCGGAAAAACTCGCAAAATTTTAAAGAAAAATTTTGAACATTGATATATCGAAAACGTTTCCATAAAAAATGTTTGAGTGAGATTTTCTTGTTTAGTGGGCCAAAGTAAATAGGAAAATCATAGTGAGATATGATGGGCAAAATTGCTGTAAACTAGTGCAATAATTCATGTCAGAAAAATGTGAAACCATCATAATATCGACTATGATGCGAAGTTGAATTGTAACGATACAACAATAAATTACAAGTTCGATTTATCCGAAATGTCTGCCTTTCCTTAATTTCCTTGACGCCCTCGTGAATTTTTCAGATTCTTTTTTCTTTTGATATCTTTTCAGTGATACTCCACGATTATTTTGGGACCATAAAGAAAAATATCGTTGGAGGGATTATTGATTAACCCTAATGTTATAAGAGTGTTCTTGCTAGACATACGAGAGGGTTTGTTGATATTGACCATGAGTTTGACTGGAATAATGTTGAAATTTTGCATAGTGAATGTAATGAGAGAAACATCTTTTAAAATTAAAGGTCAAAGTATCGACAACTGTAATTTAGTGACTGTGAATTCTCTTTTTTTAAATCTCCTTCGGCTTTAACGAATACATTCTCCTCACGTACCTCGTGCTTTGCACTCGATTTTGTCCAAAATGAGAAATTTTCTACATTATATATTCAACATTATTATATCAAATGTATATTACATTTATTTCTATACGTCGGCCTGTGATTGCTTATTAGATATTGCAGAATAAAGTACGAATTGTATTTATCATGATACTTTATTATTTGTTCCTGATTTTGCATTTAATTTTATCCTCACCTACCGTGAAAATTTTATATCATTTCAATAAATGTACATTATAACAATTCATAATATGCATTGATATTAAAAACAGACGTATTTTCCTTGTCTTGTTTTTATAATTGAAAAGAAGTGCGCATCCTATAAAAAAAAACAATTTTGTTATTATGCATTTTATTGCAACTTGTGTCGTTTTTCCATAAATTTAATTTGTTTATGTTAAATGTTATTTTTTACGGTTTGAACCAAAAATATGCATCCTAGCGTTAAGTGGTTCTAAGGAAATTTGTAAATGTAATTCAGGCAAAAAACTTTGTTAGATAAAGTGTTATTGTATCGTGTATCGTTTTTCCAAAAAGTGAATTTTTTTATTTTAAATGTAATTTTATAACAAAAGTTTATAACAAATTTGTAGATCTTTTTTGGTTGAAGAACTGTTGTCTATTTATCTTTTTTCATACCTTGCGTCGTTTTTCCACAATTTTTTTTTATTGTTAATGTTATTTTTCACGATTGAAACACAAATTACGCATCTTATCAAGAAATGATTGATAAAACATGTGTAGCTCTTTTCTGAGTGAACAACTCTTGTCCATTAATTTTTTTCGTGGTTTGTCAAAAAATTTAATTTCTTTTATTCTTAAATCAGTTTTTTACAAATGAAACAAAAACGGCGCGTCCCATCAAAAAGTGATTAATAACAAATTTGTAGATATTTTTAGAGTGCACAATTTTTGTCGATTTATCTTCTTTCGTATTTTGTATATTTTGAGCGCAAAATAGAATTCTTCATTATTTTATTGTGCGATAAAAATTTGAATTTTCGATTTTTCAAGAAAATTAAAAGAAGTCTTAAAAAAATATTGTAGGGTTTTCAAAAAGAAATATTTTTCTTCTCTTGACTTTTTTTCATATCGTCCGTTGTTCGGCTTAAAATCTTAATTTTCGTTTGGTTCTTGGAATTTTGTAAATGCTATATATATACCATTAAGCCATTTCCCTTTCAGGGTAGGCGTGACCCTACCCGATTCGAGTAGTGTTTCGAGGTTAGTTTCTTGTAGTAAATAACTACAAGTGTGGGCTCACCACACCCACGATGTGCCAACAGCACTCAGTTTTCTCGAATGGTCACCCATCCAAGTACTAACCGCGCCCAACGCTGCTTAACTTCAGTGATCTGACGAGAACTGGTTTTTTCAGCGTGGTATGGCTGTTGGCAATATAACTATAACTCCAGTAATTTTTGTTTTATCAAAAAAAATTAATTGAGATAAATTGTTTGTCTTCCTGAATACTACAAATATTCGTACACAGAATTTTTAAATTTGAAAAAAAGTGGTCTCAAAAATTTTGAAAACGCGCTTACTTTTTGAATTTTTATCCAAAATGGCTGGCTAACGAACTTGAACTTTATTTTAGGACACTTGAAGAGTATACCAAAGCTTAATCCAATCTGTCCATTCTTTCGAAAGTTAGCGTGCTAACAATCTAAAAATCTACAGACATACAAAGACAGACAGACATTTTGTAAAAACCTGTTTTTTGGGTTCAGGATGTCTCAAAACGTGAAGATTTGACCAAAACGGAGGGGGTAAAATTTTACACAAATCTAATACCTTCTCTGGATGAGAATGTAAAAATACAAATTTTCAAGTACCGTGAACATTAATGATAGTTATTTTATTGTTTCAATCGTTAGAAATAGTATTGAAAACATAAAAAAATGAATGTTTTGAAAACCCACACACGAGATGAAAAAGAAATTAAATAAGCAAAGTTTTGATGAGAATCTGCCCACTTACCGGGCTGATTTTTTCACTGTTAATGTTATTTTTTACAAATAAAGCAAAAACTACATATCCTATCAAAAATTGACCAGTAACAAATTTGTAGATCTTTTTTTAATGCACAAATTTTATTGGATCATCATTTGTCGCATCTTGCCTAGTTTGACCGTAAAATTAATTTTTTGGATTTTTCATTATTTTTTGTGCAATAAAAATGTGAATTTTCGATTTTCCAGAAAAATTCAAAAAGTTGTTACAATAATCTTGTAGAGCGTGCAAAAAGAAACATTTTTCTTGCCCTGACTTTTTTTCGTATCGTTCGTTGTTTGGCTGCAAATGTTAATTTTCGTTTCTTTTTTTGGATTTTGAAAATGCTGTAACTTTGAAAATTTTCATTTTATCGAACAATGTCATGGAAATAAATTGTTTGAATTTTCGAGTACTGTAAACAGCCGTACATATAATTTTCAAATTTTGAAAAAAAGTGGTCTCAAAAATTTTGAAAAAACGCTCACTTTTGTTGGCTACAAATCAGTATTTCGAAAACAACAAAAAGTATCGAGACGTAAAATATCTTTACACATCTGGGACTCATTCAGATTTTTGAAAAATTGTGGTAACATTAATTTTTTACCAGTCATTGATTTCCGTACAATAAAATTTTCCGGTTCGTCATTTTGGGAAATTTTTTCGCGTTTCGTTCGACTATTAGGTTAAAAATTTATGTATTTTGTTTAAAATTCATCTTATGGGAGAAAAATAATTTTCTTGGTTGAAAATGTATCTTTTTTTGGTTAGGAATTCAACTATTTGGTTTCAAATTTGATTATTTTTTAAAAACTTTAATTATTCTGTTCAAAATTCAATTATTTTGCAAATTCTTTTTTTTTTTGTCAAAAATATTAATTTGGATTGTTAAAAATTCGTCTCTTTGGATTAAAAATCCAAATTACATGTGAAAAAATCACATGTTATTGTTTTTGTTTTTAAATTCACGTCTTATTTCGCAGCCTTCTTAACATTTGCTTCGGAATGAAGAAATTTTTTCTCCGTGTATTTTCGAAATGTGACCTAAATGTTAAAAAAAAATTTTTTTACCTAATAGTTTAATTTTCTACCAAATTGTTGAATTTTTAAACTAAAAAGACGAATTGTTTTTTACAACAGTTGAATTTGCGACCTTGAAGTTTTCAACAAAAAAAAAGATAAATTCTAAACGAAGCATGTAACAACTGATACTTCAAATAAAAAATATTTTAATTTAAAATAAAAAACTGTTGAATTCATTCAAAAAAGACAATTTTTGAAAAAAATAAATTAATTTTTAACCAAATAGTTTTTCAACTAGAAAATATCAACTTTTGACAAAAAATGGAATAGTTACATTTTTAGTCAAAAATATTAATTTAAAAAAAAAGCTGTTAAACAAAATAGTTCAATTCTCAACCAAACAGATGAATTTTCAACTAAAATTATGGATCTTAAAAAGACGAATTTTCAACACACTAAATAAATTTTTAACAAAATAGTTAAATTTTGAACTACAAAACATCATCTTTTAACAAAAGATAGAGTAGTTACATTTTTAGTTAAAAATTAATTGAAAAAAAAGATTTTCAAGAAACTAGTTAAATTTTCAACTAGAAAAGATGAACTTTTAACCAAAAATAGAATAGTTACATTTTCAGTTCAAAAAATTAGTTTGTAAACAAAAAAAAAAATATTTTAAACAAAATAGTTACATTTTCAACTAGAAAAGATCAACTTTCAACAAAAAATAGAATAGTAACATTTTTAACCAAAAAAATTAATTTAAAAACAAAGATTTTCAACAAACTAGTTACATTTTTAACTCTTTTTTGTTGATAAATCATATTTTCGGGTTGAAAATTCAACTGTTTTCTACGTATGTATTTCATTAAAAATAAGTCTTTTTTTATGGAACATTAATCTTCTTGGTAGAAAATTCAACTTTTTTTATTGATAATTCAACTACTCACTGAAAGTTGAACTACTTTGTTAAAAATTCATTTTTTTAAAGATTTACCTCTTTGGTTAAAAATTTAACTTTTTTGTTGAAAATTCGTGTCTCTATTTTGGTGAAAAATGATTTTTATTTGTCTTAAAATTCACTGTTCCATTCTTGGTGAGAAATTTATGGTTTATAAGTGGAAAAATGAACTATTTGGTTGAAAATTCAACAACTTGGATGAAAATTTAACTATTTGGTGGCAAATTTATTTTTTTTTTCGGTTGAGAATTCAACTACTTGGTTGAAAGTTGAACTACTTAGTTGAAAATTCATTTTTTTTTAATTCACCTATTTGGTTGGAAATTTATGTTTCTTGTTGAAAATTCGTGTTTTTGTTTAGTTAAAAATTACATTTTTTGGTCCTAAACTTTAACAATGTAGTAGACAATTCATGTATATAGTTGAAAATTTGTATTTTTGTTTAGAAAATTATTCTGGTTTGTTGAAAATTCATCTTTTTGGCAGAAAATTTATATTTTTGGTTGAAAATTTAACGATTTGGTTGAAAATTAAACAGCTTTGTTGAAAATTCATTTTTTCAAGCTTCACTTCTTTGGTTCAAAATTTTACTTTTTTGTTGAAAATTCGTGTCTTTGTTTTGGTTATTTTTTTTTATCTGAAGATTTAACTGTCCCATTCTTGATTAGAAATTTATCTTTTATAAGTGGACAAATGTTCTATTTGCTAGAAAATTCACGTGTTTTGTTAAAAATTTAACAATTTGGTTGAAAATTGAACTATTTGGTGGAAAATTCATTTTTTTTGGTTGAATATTCAACAACCCGGTTGAAATTTTAACTACTCTGTTGAAAATTAATTTTTTTAAAGATTCGTCTCTTTTTTATCTGAAAATTTAACTGTTCCATTCTTGATCAGAAATTTATCTTTTATAAATGGAAAAATTTTCTATTTGATAGAAAATTCATTCATTTTATTAAAAATTCAACAATTTGATAAAAAATTCATTTTTTTGGTTGAAAATTCAACTACTTAGTTGAAATTTGAACTACTCTGTTGAAAATTAATTTTTTAAAAGATTTATCTCTTTTGTATCTGAAAATTTAACTGTTCCATTCTTGATTAGAATTTTATCTTTTATAAGTGGACAAATTTTCTATTTCATAGAAAATTCATGCATTTTATTAAAAATTTAACGATTTGGTTGAAAATTAAACAGCTTTATCGAAAATTTATTTTTTCAATATTCACTTCTTTGGTTAAAAATTTTACTTTTATGTAGAAAATTCGTGTCTTTATTTTGGTTAATTTTTTTTTATCTGAAAATTCAACTGTTCCATTCTTGATTATAAATTTATCCTTTATAAGTGAACAAATTTTCTATTTCATAGAAAATTCATGCATTTTATTAAAAATTTAACAATTTGGTTGAAAATTGAACAGCTTTGTTAAAAATTCATTTTTTCAAGATTCAATTCTTTGGTTCAAAATTTTACTTTTTTGTTGAAAACTCGTGTCTTTATTTTGGTTAATTTTTTTTTTATCTGAAGATTTAACTGTTTCATTCTTGATTAGAAATTCATCGTTTATAAGTGGGCAAATTTTCTATTTAATAGAAAATTCATGCATTTTGTTAGAAATTTAACCATTTGGTTGAAAATTGAACTATTTGGTGAAAAATTCATTTTTTTTGTTGGAAATTCAACTACTCGGTTGAAAGTTGAACTACTCTGTTGAAAATTAATTTTTTTGAAGATTCATCTCGGGTTGAAAATTTATAGTTTTTGTAGAAAATTCGTGTTTTTAGTTTAGTTAAAAATTACTTTTTTATCTTAAAATTGAACTATTTGGTAAAAAATTCCTATATTTTGCTGAAAATTCATAGTTTTGTTTAGAAAATTAATCTTGTTTGTTGAAAATTCATCTCCTTGGTAGAAAATTCATCTTTTATGGTAAAAAAGTCATCTTTCTTGGTTGAAAGTGAACTTTTTTAATGAAAACTCAACTGTCTTCGAAAAAATTCGTCTTTTTGGCTTGAAAATTCAAATTTTTGGTTAAATTTTTAACTATTTTGTTACCCCGGTTGACGATAAGAAAACTGTTGATCAAAAACCAAGTTTTGAAAAAAAAATTGGTTGTTTCCAATTTTTCTATAAAGAGTAATATTTTCTTCCTTTCTCAAAGAAAACCTAAAGTAATAATATTTCAACTTTCAAAAGTAGCACGTCCTAATTTTTTTTCACTTATTAGACCTCTAAATTAAACTTATATTTGTCGAGTGACGCAGCTACAAACTAGTGGAGTCTACATTTGTTATAAATCTCTTTCAAAGCCTACTCGAGTAGGAAGCCCAATTTACGAAATACAAATATTTTCGAAAAATAAGCTTCACTTGAATGAGATTGCTTCTAGTATATAATACCTTCAGTGGTACCTTTTCTATCACATTCTTTACAGATACACTTTTCAATAAGTTCTCCAAGATAAGAAAGTTTCCATTATTTAGAGACGATGAAGATCGTCACTCTGTTTTTCACCATAGCGGTTTTTCTCAACACTATTGGTAAATATAGTCATATATATACAAAATTAAGTGCATTTTATATGACAGGATATTGTTTTTTATTCGAAATTGTTCAAATTAAAAAACATTTTTCTCCATACTGAAAACCTCGAATTCGAAAATGGCGTCGTTTCCGATGTGGATATAATTCTTTTTATTATTCAACAAATTCTAATAATATTTTGCCTTGTCGAATTAATATTAGGTAAAATTGTAATTTTTCCGAATTACCACTTGGGGAACTTTCACGTGTAGGGTTGTGGGGTCACGTGATTTTTTTTCAAGTGCCACGTATACAAGCAAAATCTACCTTATGGCCAAAAATGGTACCGATTACCCTATTCTTTCAAATTATTAACAAGATATTTTCTAATGAATTTCAATAAAATAAACATCAAGAAAACTAGAATTATTATTATTCTTAAGGTGCTATTATTATAAGGTATTATTTTAAGATCGTCTTAGGACCATATGGCTTCAGATTCAAATGAGTGAATTTCGAAAAAAGTGATCCACAATTCGAAAATTAATTTTTTCTAACAAATTAGTTTCAAGATATTAATTTAAAAATTTTAATTAATTTAATTATTTGAATGAAATTTTCCAAGTTTTTCGAATAATTAATGTTTAAAGGTCCACAATATTCAAAATTAATGATATAATTATAACTTCAAATAATTTATGTTTTTTTAATGGTTACAAATTTAGAGTCCTCAATTTTCATTTTGAAAGCGAAATTTTCAATTTTTTCCTTTCATTTTGAATTAGGGTTTCGTAGCTCCGGGCAGAAACGTTTCGGTCGGGTGTCCGTCCGTCGTTATTTTTTTAAAATATTGCCTGACTAAAGAGTCCGGTGAGTCAGTCCGGCACAAAACATAAAAAATCTAATTTCTATTTTTTAAATTTTCTAAAATGAATTGCAGAACCAAAAATAAGTATTATCGAACCTAATGCCAATTAAAAATCGTATTTACAATTAACTTAATTAAGGTCTTAATAGGCTACGAAACCCTTTTCTGTAGGCGCGCGCCTACTTTGAATAATTTTTTTTTTCGATTTAAATTAAAATGGTTGAATTTATTTTTCGACATTAGAAAAATTTATCCAATTAATTTTAATGTTAAATTTTAATTTATTGTTTAATAAAAATTTTAAATTCTAGAATTTCAGAAGCTTTTTCTTTTAAATATTCAGTTTCAAATTTTCAAATTTTAATCGTTTCGAATTGAAAGTTACTTATATTCAAAAAATGTATGATGATTATAATTTATTTATTATAATTTAAAAAAATTTCCCAACAAATATTTTTGTCATGTTTCCAAACTTCAAAGAAAAAAATATAAGATATTTTTCAAAGAGCCCCACCTTTTTTATTCTTTCTAATATTTAAACAAAGTTTCTGCTAATATAAGAAGAGCATCCTGCCAAAAAAGACGAATTTTCAACAAATTACATCAATTTTCGAAAAATACCTGAATTGGGAAACTAAAAAGATAAATTATCAATCAACAACTGAATAGTTACATTTTCGTTAAAAAAAATTAATTTTCAATAAAAAAAAAGAATTTTCAATAAAAACCTTACTTTCAGCTGACACAGTTTAATTTTTAACGACAGATTTGAATTTCTAAATAAAAGAATGAAATTTCTACAAAAAGATATTACTTTGCAAACCGAAAGGTCGAATGTTACATAAAATAGTTAAATTTTGTACAAAAAAAAATCTTTTTGCTCAAGACGAATTTTCAATTAAAGAGCATGACTTTTAACCAAATTTTTTAATTTACAAAAAAATAATATGATTTGTAACTAAAGAAAACTATTTTACACCAAAAATAAAATTAATTCGTAACCTGAAATTTAATAGTAGACTTTTCAACTCAAAAGAATGAACTTTTGATATTTTTATAGACTCACAATATTAGTTTAAATAAATTTTAAAGTCAATTTTTATTAATTTTGAAATATTATGTTAGGAAACTGGATATTTTGCTTAGAAAAAATTCAGGGAATTTTTTCGAGAGCGCGTTCAATTTTTTTTTAATGTAATAGAAAATTGAACGACAATAATTCTTTATTTGTAAAAGCAGCTTTATATTACTGTATTGAACTAGTTTATTTGCAGTTCTGTCTCACAATTGATTGAAAACTCTTTCTTAGTTGAAAATTCAACTCCTGTTGAAAAGTCCTCTTTTTTGGTTGAATTCAACTGTTTTTGATTAAAAATTAAAATTTCTTTTCGTTAAAATATTAACTACTACATTTTTTGTTCAAAATTAATCTTCTTTTAAATGAAAATATAATTACTGGGTTGAAAGTTAATATTTTTTGTTGAAAATTAATTTTTTTCGTAGATTCATCATTATCAATAGAAAATTCATCTCTTTGATTGAAAAATGAACCAACTGTTGGAAGTTCGTTTTTTCTTTGGCTGAAAATCTAGTTTTTTACCAAAAATTTAACTATTCCAATTAAATATTTCATTATTTTATTTAAAAATTTATCTCTTCAGTTAAAAATTAATTCTTTTTACTAAAAACTTGACTATTCAATTTTTGGTTGAAAATTTATCTTTCTCAGTTGAAAATAAGTATTTTTGTGTAGAAATTAATTTTCTTGGTAGAAAACCTATCTCTTTGGTTAAAAATGTAACGGTTTTTTTTAAACTGTTTTTTCAAAGTTATTATTCTTTAACTGAAAATATAATTATTCCAATTGTGTATTTTATCGTTTTAGTTGAAATTTTTTTTTTTATAGATAATTAATCTTTTTGTTTAAAAATTAATCTCCTTGATTAAAAATTCATCTTTTTTATGAAATCCAAGTATTTCAGTTAAATATTCATCATCTTAGTTTGAAATTCTTCTTTTTTTGTTGAAAATAAAACTGCTTAGTTGAAAGTTAATCTTTTTTGTTGAAACTTTATCTATTCTAGTTGAAGATTCATAATTTTAGTTGAAAATTCATCACTTTGTTTTTTTCTGTGGAAAATTAATTTTTCAACTGAAAATTTAACTATTCCATTTTTTGTTGAAAACTGATCGTTTTTAGCTCAAAATTTAACTATTTGGTTGAAAATTTATCTTTTTTATTTGAAAATTGAACTATTTCGTTGAAAATTCATATATTTTGTTCAAAATTTGTCTTTTTGGTAGAAAATTAAAGTTTTTGTTTGAAAATTAATCTTTTCGGTGAAAAATTTAAGTATGAAAAGTTAAAAATTCACCATTTCAGTTGATAATTCAACTTTATAGTAGAAAATTCATCTTTTTGGTTGAAAGTTGGTCTATTTCAGTTGAAAATTCAACTATTCCAGTTGAAGATCCATCAGTTTGTTTCAAAACTAATTTTTTAATTTGAAAATTGAACTATTTATAACTATTTGGTTTAAAATTTGTCTTTTCTAGTGAAAAATTGAACAATTTCGTTGAAAATAAAACCATTTGATTGAAAGTTAAACTCTTTCGTTAGAAAAATTATCTGTTTGATTTAAAATTCATCTATTCCAGTTGAGAATTCATCATTTTTGTTTAAAATTTGTTTTACTTTGTGGAAGATTACTTTTTGAACTGAAAATGTTACTATTCCATTTTTAGTTGAAAATTGATCTTTCTTAGTTCAAAATTCAACTATTTGTTTGAAAATTCATCTATCTTATTGAAAAATTTTACTAGAAAAAAATAGGAATTTAAAGAGGTTTAAATTTAAATGAAGGTAGTACTCACAATAATTTTATCGAAATATACACTAAATTTTAAGTATAAGAAGATAAAATAAAAACTTGTTTGAATCATTATTCAAAATTGCATGCCTAATAAGGGTTTTAGTATTATTTTATCAATTAATAATTAGATGGTATTAATATACTTAAGAATATCTTTTAATATATTTGTTCAAAGTTTTATAAATTGAACATATTAATAGAATCCCTGAAAACTGCAAAAAATATTATTTATAACAAACTGGAATTGTCAGGAAATTTTTTTCCAGGATGAAAGCTATAGAGGTTTAAGAAGGACAAAATATGGGCTTTTTAGAAAAATAAAGCACCAAATTCAAAAACCCATATAATCTAAGACAATTTTTTTTTTTTGCATAATGGCAAAATACGTATCGTCTAATTTCCGCTAAAAAAAAGATATGTTGTCTCCGAGAGATTCTGTGATATTGATTATAGAACCTGCCTGATTTTGCATGGATTGGTTCAATGGATTTTCAAATTGGTTATATTTTTTATTTTATAAAATATTAATCCAGAAACGTGAGCGCGTGCATTCACTGAAAAAACGGGGGTTACGAAACGTTGCACGTAATCTTTCAAGCAGGTTAATGGTCAGCTGATTACTGTAAACTGAGGTAAACTTTCCACGGAAAGTTGACCTCAGTTTGGAGTACCCACCTCTCGGTCACCCTGCTTGACCGATTACCTGCAACATTTCGTACCCGCAGTTTTTTGTGTGCTTGCCGCTAGTTTTAAGTGATTGAAATTCATCCATTCCTATTTTTTCTTACAGAATTAGGTTCACTGATGTTATCAAAATGGTTTCGAAGATCGAGTTCTGTCGAGCCTCCTGCACTACCTACTGTGCTTGAAATTAAAGCAATCAGTGATCACGGTATTCCTATTTTTTATTACCCAGCAGGAGCTACTTCGCCTCAGCCAATCCAAGAATCTGAATTAGGAGGATTAAATGACGCTCGTACACATATCACAGGAGTATACAAGAATGAAAAGCTTACTCCAATTTTTCAATATCCGGAGTATATAAGTCCTGCCCATACTCCACACCAAATGGTAATAAATATATTGTCAAAACAATTTGAACGTCTGGATTCAACTAAACATGGCAATCTTCATTACGGGCAAGCGCCTATCGCTGGAAAAACTTTGCCTCTTAAGATTGTAGTTAGAACTAGTAGAGATTAATTCAAGTCTGAAAAATGTAAAACTATCACAGTATCGACTGCGATTTGAAGTTGAACCAAAACGATACAACAATAAATTAAAAATTTGATGTACATCTGAAATGTCTGCCTTTTCTTAATTTGCTTGCCACCCCTGCAAAAAAGATTCATTTAAAATCGATTGACTGCAATTCAAAAATAAAATCGTCAATCGACAATTTTGATGAAATGCAATTCAAGTCAAATATGGTGAATTGCATTTAATATCCAATTGTTAAATCGCAATTGGAAAATTTGTCAGTGAATGGAATTGAATGTCTGCAACTAGAGACAACAATTGTCAGAATTATTCTATTTGAAAATTTATGATCAAGAAGTCTTTTCCATTCATGCGTCAACTTTGAATTATGTCGATGAAAAAAGTTTTTTCGTTTGAAACAGATGTTCCAAATATTATAAATGAGCATGACTTCCTTAATCTTCAATAAAGTGTGATAATATTATAGATCAATTGATTTGCCTCGAATCAAGGAATATTTCTGTTCTTGCATCAATTTTGAATTATGTTAGTGAACAAAGTTTTACTATAAAAAACCGTGTTTCCAAATATTATGCATTAACAGAGCTTCCTCACTCTTCAATAAAATGTATCAATATTATAGGTCAATCGACTCGTCTTGAATCACCACAACTTTTCTATTCTGGCATCAACTTTAAATTATGAGAATGAGAAAATTTGTAGTATAAAAATCGATTTCAAAAATATATAAATTACCATAAGTTCCCTACTCTTTAATTAAATGTATCAATATTGTAGGTCAATCGATTCGTCTCGAACAAAGGAATCTTTTATATTCTTGTATCAACTTTGAATTATGTTAATGGAAAAAGTTTTAATATGAAAAACCGATTTTTCAAATATTATGCATTACCATAGCTTCCTTACTGTTCAATAAAATGTTTCAATATTATAAGTTAATCGATTCATCTCAAATCAACACATCTTTTCTATCTCACATCAACGTTAAATTATGAGAATGAGAAATTTTTAAATATAAAAATCGTTTTTTAATATAATATAAATGACCATTACTTCCTCACTCTTTGATAAAATGTATCAATATTATAGGTCAATCGATTCGTCTCAAACCGAGGAATTTTTTTATTGTTTCATCAACTTTAAATCATGTTAAAGAAAACATTTTTACTAGAAAAAAACCGTATTTTCAAATATTATGCATTACCATATCTTTATTACTCTTCTATAAAATGTATCAATAATATAGTTCAATCGATTCGTCTCGAACCAAGGAATCTGTTACATTCTTGCATCAACTTTGAATTATGTAGATGAAAAAAGTTTTACTATAAAAAACCGATTTTTACAATATTATTGAATGCTCAAAAAAATTCAATGAATATTTTTGGAAATCCGTTTTTCAGTTTTAAGATACTAGTGGTGAAAATATGCCCTTCAAATTTCATCAATTGATCTGCAACCGTTTTCAAGTTATCGTGTTCACAAAAAAGTGTGACATCCTCAAACACACACACACACACACACACGCACACACACACACACGCGCATCCGGACAATTGCTTAGAACATTGTATTAGACATTTTTGAATTGAGGAAGGTTCAATTAAATGAATTTAAAAATGTTGGAAAATGTTACCATTACAAAGCTTCCTCTATGAGGAAACAAAATTTATTTTTTTTTTATTGAAGATTATATATATTAGATATATATATATATATATTATATTATATTATATTATATATATTCACGCCTACCCTGAAAGGGAAATGGCTTAATGGTATACATACATGTCTTTGGCTGAAAATCGAACTATTTTCTTGAAAATTCGTTTTATTTTTGGTTGAAAATTAATTCGTTCAATTGAAAATATAACTATTTTATTTTTGTTTGAAAATTCTTTTTTTTTTTAAATTAAAATTCAAGTAGTTGAAAATTCATGTATTTTATTGATAATTCATTTTCCTTTGAGAAAATTAATCTTCTTGGAAAAAATCAACTTTCTGTTTAAAAATTCAACTCTTAGGTTGAATGTTGAACTCTTTTCTTGAATTTTTTTTTTTTATGAAGATTCATAATTTTAGTTGAAAACTCATCTCTGTGATTGAAAATTTAAGTATGTTGCAAAAAAATGTTTTTTTTTGTTGCTGTTGAGAATTGATTTTATTGACTGCAAATGATACAATTGCTTTTCTGTACAATTCGTTTTTTATAGAAAATTAATCTTCTTGTTAGAAAATGAAAATGTTGAAAAATGATCTGTTTTTGCTTCCTCATAGAGGAAGCTTTGTAATGGTAACATTTTCCAAAAAATTGTAATTCATTTAATTAAACCTTCCTCAATTTAAAAATGTCTAATACAATGTTCTAAGCAATTGTCCGGATGTGTGTGTGTGGATGTCACACTTTTTTGTGAACATGATAACTTGAAAACGGTTGCAGATAAATTGATGAAATTTGGAGGGCTTATTTTCACCACTTATATATTGAAACTGACCCTAGGATTTCTAAAAATATTTATTGCATTTTTTAGCACTGAATAATTTTTTGTAGTAAAACTTTTTTTATTAACATAATTCAAAGTTGATGCAAGAATGTAAAAGATTCCTTGCTGGTCCGGCACAATTTGATTGACCTATAATAATAATACTTTTTATCGAAGAGTAATAAGGAAGTTATGGTCACTTATGTTATATTAAAAATCAATTTTAATAGTAAAAATTCTCTCATTCTTATAATTTAAAGTTGATGTGAGAATAGGAAAGATGTGTTGATTCGAGACGAATCGATTGACTTTTAATATTGATACATTTTATTGAACCGTAAGGAAGCTATGGTAATGCATAATATTTGAAAACACAGTTTTTTATATGGAAACTTTTCTCACTAAAATAATTCATAATTGATGCAAGAATGGAAAAGATTCCTTGATTCGAGGCAAATCGATTCAGTCAAGCGTGACACACAACTGGAGGGCCGCACTCAGCGTATTAGTTGCATCAGGTTACGAGAAATGATTTACGCAACCTTGCCTCTTTATGTATGGATTTCTCCGATTTAAGATCAAGCCATGCACAAAACCGTTCTTATATCGGGAGTTGAGTGTATCTACTATAATTTCATTTGAAACATTTGATTAACTTATTATTCCCCTATTTTCGTGAAAAATCACCCTATTTCGGCTGTTTCAAAAAATTTTGGGCTACGTATGTTACTTTTTGTTGGGGGGAAGGGGAGGGTTAATGCGCCAAAAATTGGTAATCTTTATGGTCGGCCCTTTATCAGCAATATTAAAGGGTATACAGTAAAATCCCATTATAGAAATAAAAAATTCTACGAAATAATACTTTGATCAATATTTACCCCGGTTGACGGTAAGAAAAAATTCGGCAGAAAACAAATTTTTTAAACTTAACAATTTGCTTACGTTTCCAATTTTTTGTATGAAACATAATTTTTTCTCCCTTAAAGAAGACTTTGAGAAATAATATTGAAATTTTTAAAACTAGAGTTATTTTTTACTTTTTTGTTATCTAAATTGTATGTTTCCCGAATGACTTAACTGCAAAGTGGCGGACACGGCATTTGTCATAAATCTCCTATAAATTCTACACAAGTAGGGAGACGGATTTACGAAATACAAACAATTCCGAAAAATAACCTTCACCTGAATGAGATTGCTTCTAGTATATATTACCTTAAATGGAACCTTTTTCTAGCATATTCTTCATATTTACTCTTTTCAATAAATTCTCCAGCATAAGGAAACTTTTCATTATTTAGAGACGATGAAGATCGTCACTCTGTTTTGCACCATAGCGGTTTTTCTCAACTCCATTGGTAAATATAATAATATGTATACGATTTTAAGTGCTTTGAAATTACAGAATATTGTTTTTCTGTTTGAAAGTGTTAAAATTAAGAACAATTTTTCTCCATATGAGGAAACTTGACGTCAAAAATGGCGTCGTTCCCGATGTTTTCAACGTGACACGTGTACAAGCATATGGAAAAACGCGTGGCGTTTTTCAATAAGGCTGATCAAAAATTTCACCGATTACCCTATTTTTAGAAGTTGTGCACAGCATATTTTAACATGAACTTCAGTATAATTTGGGTAATAATCATGAGCCTCGTGTCAATTCGACATATGCGTATTATTTTGAGGTGTTCTTAAGACCATATAGCTTTATGATAAAATAATTGAATTTGGAAAAACGTGATCAATAATATGAAAATTAATTATTTTTAACTACTCAGTTTCAAGTTTCACGTCAAAGAATTTTACTTAATTAACTGGGATCAATTTAATTCTTTAATTAATTTCCTTTTTTATTCATTTTAATTTAATTTCAAAGGTTCAAATAATCAAACTTTTAGGGTTCACAATATTTAAAATTACGTAGTGTCTCGTCGTCCCAAAATTTGGGACGACTAGACACTAGTCTGGTTCAAAATTTTTTTCATTAAGTTTCCATGCTTCGCTTTCACTTTATAGTTATGAACAAATAATAAATGAACATCAACAAAAACCATTTTTCAACTAGTATTGTATTTTTTTCAATGTGAATTGTTTGTCTCGTCTGGTGGACAAGACCTTTTTTTCGTATGCCTGTGTTACTTTCAATCTTTTGCCAATGTTTAAAAAATAATAATTTAAACAAAAAGACTATCTTACAGCAGAGATAAAAATAAAGAATGGAATAATCAAAAGTAGATGGGAGGAGTAGGTCTGTAAATGACATTTACAAATTTTGTTTTAAATTACAGCACCAAGTTTATTGCGGGGCGTAAAAGAAATATTTAGAATTGCACAGATTTTATTTTCAGCCCCCCACACTTCTTACCTGGTAGATTAATTTTCAACCGAATTGTTACATTTTCAACTAAAAAGACCAATTTTCAACTAAAATAAATTAATTTTCAACCAAAAATGAAATGGTTAAATTTTCGGTAAAAAAATAATTTTTAACCAAAAATTAATTGCATGTTCAATTATATAGTTAAATTTCTAAACAAAATAGTTGAATTTGGAACAGTAAAGTCAATTTTCAACCCAATAGTGTAATTTTCTATCGAACTGTTGAATCTTCAAAATAAAAACGATTTCTTTACAGAACAGTTGAATTTTTAACCCGATAATATGAGTTTTTAACAAAAGTTAATTTTTTACCAAATAGTTAAATTTTTGAGCAAATTGTTTTATTTTTAACCAAATACAATAACAAATTTTCATCAAAATACTTGAATTTTAAACCAAAAAGATGTACCTCTGACTGAAAAAATTAATTTGTAACCTCAATTTGGTGTGCCCACCTCGGGTTTACCCTGCTGGACCGATTGCATGAAACATTTCGTACCCTCAGTTTTTTCTGTATTCACTGCTAGTTTTATGTACAGTGATTTTCACTTATTTCAAGTCCCTCACGCTCGGATATTCCAAGTGGCGAGAAGCTTCTTCACCACTCATCACTGTCCCTGCACGGCCTTGCCCACGTTAGTGGCTGACCAATTAAAAAGAGGACGCACACATGCTTACAGCGCGCGATCAATACAAGGCAGGAGCAGCCAATGAACGTCACTTGGCAAAGTCACCCGACGACTCGCGATGGAGGTGGGATCCCCTTCAGACTTGGAATATCCGAATGTTTTAGGTTTCTCGGGCCTTGGAAAAAGTAAAGTTCACTGTAATCGAAATGCATCCATTTATATTTTTTCTTACAGGATTAAGTTCACCGATGATGCTATGGAAGGGAAGATCACGTGATCCCGTGGTTGCTGAGCTTGAAATCATTCAAACGAATGAACATAATTCGTGTTATTATTACCCACCAGGACAATATAGACTTCAGCAACTAGAAGGACCTGAATTAGTGTTACTAAATAAACCTCGTACACATATCATGGGAGTATACAGGGATGATAAGCTTCTCCCAATCTTTGCATTTTTTTGGCAACGTCAGGATTTTGCTGCAATAAATCTATCTGATCGTTTTTGTGAAAAAATAGATCCAGCAAAACTAGGGGTTCAATACGGGGTCGGGCTCATCCCTGGAAGAGTAGCGCCTTGCCAATTTGAAATTCAACATCGAGTTGAAATTCCAAGTCTTCGTTCAAACGATAATATATAAGTCAGAAAAATGTAAAACTATCACAGCATCGACTGTGATCCGTAGTTGAATCAAAACACAAACAATTTTTCTCTAACCCGTGCAGAAATCGCCATATATTTTTCCGATTGCCGATCTGGCCCTGATCGGTTTAGTATCTTCGGGGCCAGATCGGGATAATTCCATGGCCCAGACCCGAGCCGGACCGGTTCAAGTATTGCAACGTCACCTAGTTCCAATTTAGGGAACTTGCCTTGCTGTCAAATGAAATGTGTTATTGTTGATGAAATTCATGTTTATTCGAGTTTAAGTGTATAATGCAATAAACAATATGCCAAAGCCTAGTACACCACGAGTTCGAAAGCATCGCGCGTTAGCTGCTTCAGACAATTTTCGTTATGTGAACGAGGGTAAGTAAATCGTTAAATCGTATTGATTGAATCGAAACCTAACCTCAAAATTGAAATTCATTTGAAAACTTATTATAAATTGTATATTTTCAAGATATTTTGAGTTTGCATTAAAGTTACACAAATAAAAAAATGTATATAAATTTTAACCCAAGTTATTGATTATATATTGAAAATTATGTAGATATTGATGTAGATGATGAAGAAGAAAGTGGAACGCAACACGAAATGCAAGTTCCAGGAATTTTAGAAGAATAAAGTAACGTGTGTTCAGTTTTTGATATAATTAAAAGATAAAGTATAGCATCTATAACTTTAAAAATGAACTTATAAATATTTAGGATTGTAAGTATCAGAAATTCAGTTTTCTTCGACATAAACTCAAAATTTTATTTCATTCTTATTTTAATTTTACCGGCGATTTTAGAGTTAAATTTAGAGTTAGATTTATTATTTTTAAAGAAAAATGATCATAGTTAAGTCATTCTTATCTTGTAGTTTCAGTTTCATAGCAATAATTCAGATATTTTATATTAATTAAATAGTTATTTTGATGATTTCGAAAATTTGAAGCGCAGTAACATTTTTTCAATTCAAGATTCAAAATTTTAAGCTTATAGTTTCAAAAAGATTTCAGTGGTTACATTTTTTAAAGCGTTTTAATTGGAATTTTCCAAAAACTTGAAATTTCAATACTTTTCGAAAATATAGCCCGTTTCAACTCAGAATTAAATTTCTTTTGAGAAATTCCCGGCTCCAATCCAGAATTTGAATTCTTTTCGAAATTTCCCGTTCTAGGACAGATGCTGTTAATATTAAAAAATTCCCTGTTCCAATCCAGAATTTTAATTCTTTTCGCGAATTACCCGCTTCCAATAAAAATTAGAATTATTTTTAAAAAATTCCCTCTTCCAACTCAGAATTTGTTTAAAATTGAAAATTTCGTTTCAAGATAGGTTTAGAATTCTTTTGAAAAATTCCCTGTTACGGTCCAGAATTTTAATTCTTTTTGAAAATGTCCAATTATAGCTCAAAATTGGTTAAAATTTAAATACTCCCTGTTCCAACTCAGAATTTATTCAAATTTGAAAATTACGTTTCAACTCAGAATTATAATTCTTTTTAAAAATTCCCCGTTCTAGTCCAGAATTTTAATTCTTTTCGCGAATTACCCGTTTCCAATAAAAATTAGAATTATTAAAAAAATTCCCTCTTCCAATTCAGAATGTTAATTATTTTCGAAAATTTCCAGTTTTAGCTCAGAATTAATATTCTTTTGAAAAATTCCTTGTTCTAGTCCATAATTTTAATTCTTTTTGCGAATTACCCGTTTCGACTCAAAATTAGAATTATTTTTTAGAAATTTCTGCCAAAGACTGGGGCGGACATTGTAAATAACGAAGTCAAAAAGACTAAAAAATGTATTGAGTTTGTTTTTGCGTTAATATTTGGTACTTGAATAAAAAAATATAGTTCACTTTATTAATTTTTCTTGTTATAAAACTATTATTATAAACAAAATTATAAGAAATTATAAATGTCAAAAATGGCTCTTAACGGGAAATTGGTCGGGGCCAGGTCGGGTACCGATCGAGTGGCCAGATCAGGCATCAGATCTGGCTCCGATCGGGCCGTGTGTTTCATCAGCGATCGGGCCCAGGTCCTTTTTCAGATCTGGGCCAGATTTGGCCTGGTCTGGGCCCGGTCTGGGCCATAGATAAATTTCTACACGGGAAGAAATAGGTTGCCAAATTCACATACACAATAAAAATTCAGTTTCAGTAGCAGGGCAGTGACAAATAAGAATTTATATTTGTGAGCATAATAAAAGTGACAAAAATTTGAGGTTTTTTAGTGTGAAATTTCATTATATAACCAAAGATAGACATAGTTAAATGAACTACAATATGTACTTGACATGAGCAAATGTAACTTTATTGTCAGATATCAATCAAAAGTTGTATTTTTACAACAGGTGAAAAATGAACATTTTTCAGTATTTCCATTGCATTATTTAAATAAAAATAATTATTATTGAAAACCAAAACTCATCCCCTAAGGTAAATTTTTGCTTCTTCAATCCAAAACTAGATCTCCTTATTTACTTTTTGATCCTGTGATATGACAAATTCAACTTTGAAATAGACACTTTAGACGTTTTCCATATTTTCGGAGATGAATATCTCTTGGAGAGATGAAAATTTCTAAAAAATCGTTGATTTGAGGTTTGACATTTGGTTATGACTAAGTTGAAGTTTGTGTTCGTCATTCAAACGCGCTTAAGATTTTGAAGTACTTTGTTAATTTAGTTTTCTTCACAAAAATTTTCTATAATTTCAAAACTGCTTATTAAATTGTTGAATTAACGAGTTCTGTAAATTAAGTTACTTGCCAATACCTCAAATTTGTGAACGCTTGTTATTTTCACATTTTCGAAGCTTAAAAATGCTGAACTTTTCAAACAATTTATTTTTCATATAATCAGTACGTTTAAAATTAACATCATATATGAATGAAATATAAATGTATGAATTTGCAATCTCAGCATTGCTATAAAATTAAAATTTCGAAATTCCTTCACTTTTCTCTGACCAATTTCACATTTTTCCTAACCGTTCTAACTTTTTGTTTTAGGTATAAAAAAAATCTTACACATAAGAGATCTAAAGTGTTAAAGTAAAAAATTGTTGTCTCTAAATATATTTTCAACACTCTGAGTGACAACAGTCATAGATAATTTTATAATGTATTATTTACAAATTACGTGAGACATACGTAAAATAGTTGAATTTTCAACCAAATTTCTTTTAGCAAGAGTTTAACAAGTTTAAAAATTTTATCAAGAGTAATAGTTTTCAACTTAAAAATATAAATTTTAAACAAAAAATTGAAGAATAGAATTTTTAGTTAAAATAATTGTTTACCAAACAAGAAAATGGGAATTTCCAACAAAATAGTTAGATTTTCAACCAAAGTGATAACAAATGAATTCTCAACAAAAAGTGTAATAGTTGATATTTCCACCAAAAAGTATTTCAATTTTCAATAAAAAATAATTGAATTAAACCCACAAATAAAGTTTTTCAATAATTTATTTGAATTCTCAACCAGCACAGACTAATTTTTAAATCAAAAAGAGGAATTTTCAACAAAAGAGTTAAGTTTTCTACCAAGAAACATTTTTCAGTCAATAAAGAAAAAAAATCTCTTCCCAAATGTTGAGTTTTCAAGCCAAAAAGAGAAATTTTTGAAAAAAGTTGAATTTACGACCAACAAAGATGCATTTTCTGCCAAAATAATTAAATTTTCAACCCAAAAATAACAAGTTTTCAACAAAATAAGTAACTTTTTAACTAAAAAAGATCAAGTTTTTAGCAAAGACATAATAGCTACATTTTCAGTCCAAAAATTTATTTAAAAAAAATTAATTTATGAAAATACTTGAATTTTTGAGTGAGAAATAAATTTTTAACTAAAATTATGAATCTTGAACCAAAAAAATAAATTTTCAACCAAATAGTTGAATTTTCAACTCAAAAGGTGTATTTTCTACCAAAAAAGACCAATTTTCAATCAAATGGATGAATGTTCAACGAAATAGTTAAATTTTCAACCATTCAGATGTATTTTTAAGCAAAAAAGTCAAATAATATCTATCAGAAAAGATAAGTTTTTGAGATGAATTTTCAAACAAAGAACCGAATTTTTAACAAAATAAATGAATTTTAAACCAACTTGGAATTTGTAAAAGAATTTCCAACGTAGCAGTCAAATTTTGAACTAAAGAAATGAACTTACAAACAAAAATGTGAAATAGTCACCAAGAAGATTAATATTCTACCACAAAAGAAGAATTTTCAAGAAAATACAGAAATTTTCCACGACATAGTTGAATTTTCAACTGAAGAAGATAAATGTTGAACCATGCATGGGGATAGTTTTTTTGTAATTGAAAAAATTAAATTACCACAAAGAGAAAATTTGAATAAAATAATTGAATTAAAAAAAAAATTTTTACCTAAAATTATTAATCATCAACGAAAAAAATTAATTTTTAACAAAGTATTTCCACTCTCAACTAAGTAGTTGAATTTTTAACCAAAAAAGTTTTTCACACTATTTAGGAATAGCGAAAATCTTGAAAACTTAATCAAAAATTTCCAAAGTAAAATTGACAGGATGATTTGAGCAAAAATTTATTTAAATATCCTGTAAATCCCAGATTTTCCTGCCTTTCTTTTTGAGAGGTATTTATTTTTAAAAATATGAAAAACCTGTGAAGTTTCATGTTTTGAAGTGAAATTTCTCATATTACAGGATCAATACATAAAGAAAAGTTGAAATTTGTAACATAACTAGCAAAATTAACTATTTGTGCCAAGTTTTGGTTTTGAAAATTATTATTTAAATGTAAATAATGTAATGAAAATATAGAAAAATGTATTTTTCTATAATTCGCGAAAAAGTGCCAGTTTTTCCACCTGTTTTTGGTGTAAAAAGTGATCGATTTTTGGTCGATGACGTGGCGCATGCGCAGTGCCGACCTTTCCGGGCAACAGTGACAAAAGTAGACAGATGCAGTGGAAAAAGTAAATGGACAGCACGAAGGAATAGTAAGGAGTGGTATCACCCTATGTGTTTGGTGAGCAGAGGTGGGACAAGCGACGTCCAATAATTCGTTAATGCTTGCCACGAATGAAAACTCGTATGCACGGTCGTGCACATGCGCAGAGCTGTTTTCGCAGTCACGTGTTATACCCACTCCCCTACATTATATTTTGACATCTCGATGCATATGTAGGTTTGTTCGTTTGTATTTTTATTTTGTTGGGTGTATATCACGTTCCTGAATTAAAATCGAGAAGGAAAATGGCATCAAAAATACGAAAAGGATCTAGAAAGTGTAAGTACTACAATAACATTATTATAATCATTTATGGATTACGTAAGTAAGGGATAAAGTTAATTTCAGTGAACAAAATATTGTAGGTTAATATGTGCAAAATTTTTATATTTTATGAGCATTAAATAATTGCATGTGATTATTATTTTATAATAATGAAAATGTAAAAAATAATATAGGGGAAACCACCCTACAGTAGATAATGATTTACGCGCAATAATGATTTACACAAGTTCGAAACTTCAAACACGTGTTGACATCGTTGGCATGGCAACCGCCAGTGCGCATGTGCACGACCGTGCATACGAGTTTTCATTCGTGGCAAGCATTAACGAATTCTTGGACGTCGCTGGTCCCACTCCCCACTTACAGAGATACTACTCCTTACTATTCCTTCGTGATGGACAGTGATAAAAGTGAGGCACAGTGACAAAAGTAAATGTTATTTCGGGTGGGTTCGTGCTGCCTCGGGTGTACTCGTTCATCGTGCGCAGCCAACTTCATTCTATTTTCCGACTGTCGTCCCTAACCTAAAATCAATTTCCTGAAAAGTCTCGAGTTGTGTATTATGTATGTACTTTTGTCACTTGGCAAAAGCAAAAAAACACCGTCAGTTTCTCCGAAAATACTGTGCTTGGTTTTTTTCACGAAAAATCGGAAATTTTGAAGCCCTCAACTTTATGGACCAAATATTCAATAGTGAGAAACAGCTTATTATTACTGCCATATTATTGTCATGGTTTTGATAATTGACATTGTCATTGTTGCGTCAATCGACATAAAAATCGCCTTCTTTTTACACAAAAAACAGGTAAACAAAAACTAGCACTTTTGCACAAATTATAGAAAAAGTATGGTGTCCCACACATTGAAAAAGCGACGATTTAAAACTCGAGTGATAGCCACCCTCGCTCCGCTCGGGTAGCTAACTTCACACTCGTTTTAAATCTCTCGCTTTTTCAACTTGTAGCACAATATACTATTTTTCGTTTATTGTAATAATACTATTTTGACTGTCACTTCTCAATATTATTACTTGTTTATGTCTTGATTAAATTAAATATTACATCATAGACCTTGAATTTTTGTAAATTTCATAAATGTCACATTTTTCTCACTCTCGAATTTAAAAAATAAAATGTTGATATAAAAACAAAATAATCTCACACATTAATGAGACAAATATGCCCAGAAACCGCGGTAGATGGATCCTTATAGAAAATTCGAATCAAATTCAAAGAGTCGAATTTAATTCTACCTTGATGAATTGTTCATCCAGAAATTAATTATTTTGGTAGAAAATAAAACTACTGCAAATTTTACTTTTCTATTCATGGCTTAAAATTGATCTTTCTTAGTTCAAAATTCAACTATTTGGTTGAAAATCGATCTTATATGATTGACAATTTATCTATTTGATTGAGGATTCATGTATTCTGTTGAAATTCGTCTTTTGTCGCAGAACATTAATCTTTGAGGTTGAAAATTCAACTGTTTTGTTAAAAATTCATCTATCTTGTTGGAAAATGCAATAAGTTCACTTGAGAAGTTAGGAATTTGAAGAGATTTCAATTGAATTAAAAATATTACCCACAATAATTTTACCCCTATCGACTGTGATCCGAAGTTCAATAAAAACGATACAATAATAAATTAAAAATTGGATGTATCTGAAATGTTTTGCATGACTTTGTTAAAAATTTATTTTTATGGTTGTAGATTCATTATTTTATTTGAAAATTCAATAATTTGATTAAAAATGCAACTACTTGGTTGAAAATTAGTTTTTTTTTTATTTGACAATTTAACTGTTCCACTTTTTGTTGTAAATGCATCTTTGTACCTTGAAAATTGAACTATTTTGATATAGTCATTTTGTTTTGGTCCAATAGTCAACTGTATTGTCAGAAATTCGTCCTTTTGAAGTGAAAATTCATATCTTATGGTAGGAAAGTCATCTTTCTTAGTTAAAAATGAATTTTTTGGTTGAAAATTCAACTGTCTTCCAAAAAATTCACCGTTTTGGCTTGAAAATTTAAGAATTTGGTTCAAGGTTCTATTTTGTTGAAAATTCTTTCATTTTGTTGTTTAAAGTTTAACCATTTGGTTGTTAATGCACCTATTTGCTTGAAAATTAATTTGTTTGTTGAAAATTCCACTATTTTGTTGAAAATGCAATATATTATTTTACCGTAGAAGCATACATAGAATGCATAGTGGATTCTAACGTGCCTAATTTCCTTGATTGCAATATTACAATTTATTAAAAAAATATATTTTTCAATTTTTTAATAAATTTTATGAATTTCAATTTCAAGTAAGAAAAAAGAAGCGCAAGTAGCTCACAGGGACAATAAAAATGATACATTATAAGAAAATGAAATGCACTTCTAGCATCAAAAATAAAATCAAGGACAATTCCCGGATTTTCCAGGATTTTTTTCAATTTCCGGACAATTCCCGGATTTCCTTGACTTTCTGTACAGTAAAAACTTTGATTATATCATACTGAATTGAATATGGCACACTCAACTCCTGATATAAGAACTTCCGGTTTACGATATTCCGAGAATTTACTCCGCGGCGGTTTCCTGATGAGAGAGCCGTGGGGCCGAGACGGTAGACAATGGCTCATTCAAGCGTGACAAAAAACGGGAGGGCTGCACTCAGCGTGTTAGTTGCATCAGGTTTCATCATCCATCAAAATCCAACAGAAATGATTCACGCGACCCTGTCTGTTTACGTTTGGATTCCTCCGATTTGTGATCAAGGTCAAAATGAGCCATGCCCACAACCGCTTTTATATCAGGAGTTGAGTGTATTTATATTAATTTTATTTGAAATATTATTAAAGATTTATAAGCAATATTCTAAGGGTATACAGATAATCTTATTATGAAGAGAAAATGTTTCACGAAATCATACCTTGATCCATATTTACCCCGGTTGACGGTAAAGAAAAAGGCCGTCAAAAAACAATTTTTTTGTGTTTTCAATTTTTTTATGAAACATAACCTTTTCTCCATTACAGAAGATCTTGAGAAATAATATTGCAATTTTTAAAAGTAGAGATATTTTTTTACTTTTTTGTTATCTAAATTGTATGTTTTCCGAGTGACTTAACTGCAAAGTGGCGAATACGACATTTGTCATAAATCTCTTCTAAATTCTACAAAAGTAGGGAGACGGATTTACGAAATACAAACAATTCCGAAAAATAACCTTCACCTGAATGAGATTGCTTCTAGTATATATTACCTTAAATGGAACCTTTTTCTAGTATATTCTTCATAGTTGCACTTTTCATCAAATTCTCCAACATAAGGAAACTTTTTATTATTTAGAGACGATGAAGTACGTCACTCTGTTTTGCACCATAGCGGTTTTTCTCAACACCATTGGTAAATATAATAATATGTATACGATTTTAAGTGCTTTAAAATTACAGTATATTGTTTTTCTTTTTGAAAGTATTAAAATTAAGAACAATTTTTCTCTGTATGAGAAAACTTGACGTCAAAAATGGCGTCGTTCCCGATGCTTTGAAAGTGACACGTTTACAAGCATATGGAAAAACGCGTGGCGTTTTTCAATAGGGATGACCAAAAATTTCACCGATTACCCTATTTTTAAAAGTTGTGAACATCATATTTTAAAATAAATTTCAGTATAATTTGGGGAATAATCATGAGCCTCGTGTCAATTCGACATATGCGTATTATTTTAAGGTGGTCTTATATAGCTTTATGCTAAAATAAGTGAATTCGGAAAAATGTGATCAACAATATCAAAATTAATCAGGCGCGGATCCAGAGAAGGTCTTTGGGGGGGGGGGGGCATCCAATAATGTCCCTTCCCCCTCCACTCTTAAGCACGTGGTTAGTAATAATTTTAAAGTTATTTCTTCGCTTTGAATTTTGATCATAAACTATGTAATTATATTAATCATGAATGTTATGGACTTAATTATCAAATTTTCAAATAGAAACTATGTTTTTATATTTACAAGTAGCGTCTTGTATGCCATGGTATAATCATTAATCAACAAGTATAAAATATTCATAAGATTTTCGAAGTCGAGCATAAACTAGAAAAAGATTACTTTTGAACAGCAAAATTTGGGCATCTACTTCCACTCTTTGCGATATTCATATTCCCGGTTCAAATCTGGGCTGAGGCAGATTTTTTCTTGTTCTTAAACAATTATTTGTTTGAAGTAATCGTTTTAACGAATCAAAATTTGTATTAATTGGAAATACACGATATTACTTTCAATGCCCTAAATTGAAGAATGAATCAACAAATTTATTCAAAATTATATCATTTTAGGGAATTTTAAGTTAGAAACATTAAAAATTATTAAGAATTATTTTAATTTTAAGTCGTTGCAAATGAATTGTTCAGTTGTTATTTATACATCAAAATTTGTTTTGAAATCTTTTGAAACATTCTCTTAAAACTATATTTTTTAAATAAAAAATCACTTTAAGTTTCCCCAGGAACATCTTATTTTACATCTTTTGGAATCTTTACAAATTTTACATTATTTTAGAAAAATTATAAAAACTTCTGAATATCTTTTTAAATTCTTCGATTTTTTCCTAAAAAATTTCCTAAAAATGCTTAAAAGCTACAAAATTTTATTTAAAAACTTCTACATATCTCCTCAACGTACTCAAATTTTCTCTAAATGAATACATTTTTATCTGTATTTACACATAAAAATTCAACATTTTCACTCACAAATAAAATTTTTTTGAATTAGAACAATTAAAATTAATATTGTAATGTGCAAAGTTTAAGTTTAGCTCTCCGAATTTTTAACGATTCAACGCTTTATGTTTGAAACAATTCAGTTTCAAATTGTTGAGTTGTGAATATTTAATTTTTAATTGTTCCTTTCTAATGAACAGTCAAACATTGCTGACCATTAAAAAATTGCTCTTTTTCTTGGTTAAAAATTTTCAAATTGAATTTGTTAAAAATGGTATATTTTAGACTGAAACAACAGATAGTTCATAAAGTTTAAATCGGGAGTTTACATTTGATTAGTAACTACTAAGGCCTTGGAATTGAAACAGTTCAATTTTTAACGTAAAAATCTGTAAATTTTTTAATTTTAACCGATTCAGAATCGCCCTATAAAATCAAAAAATTATTGTTCAATTTCGAATACACGAAATGCAGTCAAATTTTTTAAATCATTAATTAAAGAATTGCATTTTAAAATTCTTTTAATTGAAAATTTACCCTTAAAAGTGAAAATCTAAAATGGAAAATTTGGATAGTAAAAGATTTTAGAATTACACATTGTAAACTGAATGATTTTATAATTAAAAAAGTGAACAATTCAACTTACCATTCAAAAAAAAGTTGAAATCAAACTTATTTTAAATTGCCTTATATATCTTGTGATATTTCAAGTGATTGGATAGATTTTTCTCCTAAAAACTTGTGAAAATCCCGGTCAAAAAATAAATTCACTGTCATTTCGCGGTCTCAAAAAATTCCCGGTTTCACGGTCCAGCGGCCACCCTGAATTATGATGTTTCAGAATATAATTATGCTTCTTCAATGATAATATGTATTTCGTGCTTGGTGGCTTAACAATTTTTCTTCAAAGAAACAATTAAAATAATATATAATTCAATAATTCTAATATTGATGCCTTTAATTGAATTTCTATTCAACACAGTAAACACACTTTAATGTTTTTAAAAATATTGATAAATTCCAAAATAGTAAGCTTTCTCCGAAGTTTTTTGCTTCTTTTTGAAAGTCCCATGGACAATCGTAGAATTTTGAACAGTAAAGTCAATTTTCAACCCAATAGTGTAATTTTCTATCGAACTGTTGAATCTTCAAAATAAAAACGATTTTTTTACAGAACAGTTGAATTTTTAACCCGATTATATGAGTTTTTAACAAAAGTTAATTTTTTACCAAATAGTTAAATTTTTGAGCAAATTGTTTCATTTTTAACCAAATACAACAACAAATTTTTATCAGAATACTTGAGTTTTCAACCAAAAATATGAACCTTTAACTAAAAAAATTAATTTTGAACCTTAACTTGGTGTACCCACCTCGGGTTTACCCTGCTGGACCGATTACCTGCAACATTTCGTACCCTTGGTTTTTTCTGTATTCACTGCTAGTTTTATGTACAGTGATTTTCACTTATTCCAAGTCCCCCACGCTCAGATATCCCAAGTGGCGAGAAGCTCCTTTACCTCTCATCACTGTCGCTGTACGGCCTCGCGCGCGTCAGTGGCTGACCAATTAAAATGAGGCCCGAAGAGCGGGAGGCCCTCGTTTGCATTTATGCGCAAATGCAAGGACGCACACATGCTTGCAGCCCGCGATCGATACAAGGCAGGAGCAGTCAATGAACGTTGCTTGGCAAAGTCACCCGACGACTCGTGATGGAGGTGGGAGCCCCTTCAGACTTGGAATATCCGAATGTTTTACGTTTCTCGGCCCTTGGAATAAGTGAGAGTTTACTGTAATGGAAATTCATCCATTTCTATTTTTTCTCACAGGATTAAGTTCGCTGACCCTATTTAAGCGAAGATGGTTTCATCCAGTGGTTCCTGAGCCTGCACTCCTTCAAACAAATGAACATAATTCTTGTTATTATTACCCACCAGGATCATATATTCTTCAGCAACTAGAAGGACGTGAATTAGTGTTACTAAATGAAGCCCGTACACATATCATGGGAGTATACAGGAATGATAGGCTTCTCCCAATCTATGCATTTTTTTCGCAACGTCAGGATTTTGCTGCAATAAATCTACCTGATCGTTTTTGTGAAAAAATAGATCCAGAAAACGAATGGGTTCAATACGGGGTCGGGCTTATCCCTGGAAGAGTAGGGCATTGCCAATTTATAATTCAACATCGAGTTGAAATTCCAATTCGTTCACACAAGGATATATAAGTCAGAAAGATGTAAAACTATCACAGTATCGACTGTGATCCGAAATTGAATCAAAATACAAAGAATCTTTCTCTAAGGAATAGTTTGCCAAATTCACATACATAATAATAATTCAGTTTCAGTAGCAGGGCAGTGACAAAGAATGTATATTTGTGAGCATAATAAAAGTGAAGAAATTTGAGGTTTTTTAATGTGAAATTTAATTATATAAACAAAGATAGACATAATTAAACGAACTAAAATTTGTACTTGACATGAGCAAATGTAACTTTATTGTCAGATATCAATCAAAAGTTGTATTTTTACAACAGGTGAAAAATGAACATTTTTCAGTATTTCCATTGCATTATTTAAATAAAAATTATTATTATTGAAAATCAAAACTCACGCCCTAAGGTTAATTTTTGCTTCTTTAATCCAAAACTAGATCTCCTTTTTTACTTTCGGATCCTGTGATATGACAAATTTCACTTTGAAATAGACACTTTAGTTGTTTTCCATATTTTTGGAGATGAATATCTCTTTGAAAGATGAAAATTGCTCAAAAATTGTTGATTTGAGGTTTGCCATTTGGTTATGACTAAATTGAAGTTTGTGTTCGTCATTCAAACGCACTTAAAATTTTGAAGTACTTTGTTAATTTAGTTTTCTTTACAGAAAGTTTCAACAATTTCAAACCTGCTGATAGAATTGTTTAATTAATGTTTTTTAAACCGTTTTAAAATATGCTTAGAATTTTTTTAAATGTTTTTAAACGACATGTTTTTGGAGGTGATGTGACCTACTTTCATAGAGTGCATATAGTTTTGATTAAAAAAAAAAACGAATTAATAGCTAAAAAATTATTTCGCTTACAAAAATTAATTTTCGAGGAAATAAAAAAAAAAATATATATATATATATATATAAATTGATGTAATTAATAAGAATCTAAGATAAATTTAAAAGAATTCAGCGTAAATTAAAAATGATGCATGAGAAGGCAACAACATTTTTAAAATCCAAACAAATTATATTTAATTAAAAGTATTTGGTTCAAAGAAATGTGTTTTTGTTGTGATGAGAAATTTTGAATGTTAAGTGTTTTTTTTTTAATTTTGTTCGAACTTTAAATATCAGCAAATAACAAAAATATATTTCTCGATGCAAAAGAACAATACAAGAACAAGCTTTTTATCACAAGTGTAATAACTTGGAAAAACGACTATGCACATTTTTAAGAAAACAAACTTGAATTGAGGCAATTTTTTAAACTGATTATTATTTTGAATATGAACAATAATTTCAAAAAATACATGAAACATTTTAAAAATTGTTGTTTTATCAAAATATCTAATGACTACATTTTTAATAATTAAATGATATTGATCAAGAAACAATTTTTTTAATTGTTCAAAATTTCAGAATTTTCTAGTGTCGGGAATTCGACAGCGTCGTATATTTTGTAATTTTGGAAATTTTCTTTTTCGAATATTTTCTTTTTCTGGAATTTTACAGTGCCGGAATTTAATTACCTTGGTTTTTCAGTCGTCTCATAACATACATAATTAATTCATAAAATTAAAAATATTCCCGAAAAATAAAATATATAAAATATCAAATTCTCGAAGTTAAAAAATTGCGGACAATTTAAAATTCTAGAATAATAAAATACCTCAAAGTCTATGATATTACCGAATTTCGAAATTCCCGATAGAAGACAATTCCGGGAATAAAATTGCCGACGGAAAATTATAAAATTCCCGAATCTGAACAATTAAGAAATTTTTAAATAATAAAACAAAAAATTAATAATAAATAAAATCCATTTAAAAAAATTCAATGTAGAAAGTCTCTTAACGTTTCTTTCTAATTTCCGTTCCTTTTTAAATTTAGAAAATCATATTAATTTTTTTGAAAGATCAAAGAAAATGAATTAAAAAAAAACTAGTTTAATTTAAAAAAACATGAATTTTCTTTTTAAAAGAATTAAACAAAATAGTTACATTCTCAACCCAAGAAATGAATTTTCTACTAAAATTATGAATCTCCAACCAAAAAGGTACATTTTTAACATAGTAGTTGAATTTCTAGCAAGAAAGATGAATTTTAAACCAAGAAAGAAGGAATTTTCAATAAACAAGTTAATGAATGTTGAAACAAGATGATTAATTTTCTAACAAAAAAGTCGAATTTTCAACAAAAAACCATTAATTTTCAAGTAAAAATGTAATAGTTCCATTTTCAGTTGAAAAGACTTACTTAAAAAAAAAACAATTCTTAACAAATTAGTTTAATTTTTAACGAAAGAAATTAATTTTCAACAAAAATGAATGTTTGACAAAAAAGTCTAATTTCCGACAACACACATCAATTTTCTCCCAAACAGATGAATTTCCTAGCAAATAGATGAATTTTTAACGAAAATGACGATTCTTGAACCAAAAAGGACATTTTTTTACAGTGTAGTTGTAGTTTTAATGAAACAGATGAATTTTTTTAAAAAAAAAGAAGAATTTTCAACTAAATAGTTGATTTTTTAACCAAGCTAATGAATTTTTAACTAGAATAATGAATTTTCGATTGAAAAAATGAATTTTTAACCAAATAGTTGAATTTTCAAAGAAAAAAATCAATTTTTCACCAAAAAATTCGACTTTGCAATAACAACAACAACAAAAAAACGAATTTTCAAGAAAATAATTAAATATTCAAACAAAGAAATGAATTTCCTACTAAAATGATGAATCTTCAATCAAAAAAGGTACACTTTTAACGTAGTAGTTAAACTAAATTGTAATGACAATTTTCGTAATTTTTAATAACAATTTCTAGCAACAAATATCTCAATCTGCCATTTTCCCGTAGAAAAATATTACTATTTTTGTAATTAACATTGAAATTCCCTTATATTTAATAATTTACAGAAATTCTTCAAAGTTCATGATATTAGCGAACTCGAAAATTCCCCACAATAGAAAATTCCGGAAACAAAATTGCAAACAGAGGAAAATTTTTGAATGATAAAATTCCGCGCGAAGTCTAATTTGTCTAATTTCCATTGCTACATACGATATTTTTCATAAGACAGCCGAACTCTAATTTTGGTAATTTTTGACATTTTTGGGAATTATTGGTAATTTTAGAAATTTTGGTGAAGAAGGAAATTTTTTGAAATTTCTGGCAATGTTTGAAATTTCGGAAGTTTCTGGTAATTTGCGGAAATTTATCGGTCATATATGGTAAACTTCTATTGTTTTATAATAAACGGTGTGGAATTAATTTCTGTTTGGTTAAAAATTGAATTATTTGTTTAGAAATTTAACTACTTTTTTAAAAATTAATTTTTTTGGTCGAAGATTCATCATTTCAGTTCAAAATTCATCTCTTTAGATGAAAACATAACTATTTTGTTAAAAATTCATATCTTGAATTGAACAAATTCAACTGTTTTGAGGACAACTGGTTGAAAATTAATGTTTTTGGCTGAGGATTCACCTATTTTTATAAAAATTTGTATTTTTCTATGCATCTTGAAAGATTTCAATAAGAGCATCACAATTTTTTTGAAGATTCTTAGAAAAATTTTTTATGATTTTTAAAAATATTTATTTGAAGTGAATATTTCAAAATATTTCGAAAAATTCTGAAAGATTTGTTGAATTTTCAAGAAGAAATCAGGAAGATTTTAGGGTACATTTTTAGTTGTGGAAGATTATTAAACGTTTGAAAAAATTCTAGTCATTTTAAAATTACATATAGAAGTTTTGAAAAAATTTGTGAAATAATATAAAATTTGAAAAGATTTCAAAAAAATTAATACAAATTATAGATTGTTGTTTATTTAAAACAAAAATGCAGAAGCTTTTTAAGAATTTTGACAGGGTTCAAGAGAATTGAATTTTTTCAAATTCATAGAAAAATATCCAATGCTTTTTTAAAAATTCATTTCATGAGATTATTTAAAAACATTCCAAACCATTATTTAAATTCTTAAAAAAATATCCGAGGCAATTTTTTTCTGGTTGAAAGATTTTCAAACATTTTAGGAAGAATTCGAATTATTTTAAAAAATGCTTAGAATCTTTGAAAAAATTTCAAAAATAATTCAAAATTTGGAAAGAATGCTAAAATTTTTAAAAAAGAATAGGAAAGATTCTAAGATAATTTTTGGAATAATCCGAGTCAGTTTAAACTACTACAAGTTTCAAGCTGAACCAAGTTATTCCTAAAATTTTGCAAAATTCTATAAAATAATAGAAATTTATTTGAAATTTTCTAGATACTACGTTTTCGAAATATCTGAAATCTTCAAAAATATCTTTAAATTTTCTCAAGAAACCTAGGAAAATTTTTGGCAATATTATTTCAGGGTTTTAACTTTTTCATTGCAAAAAGGTATTGAGCCCAACACATATAAAATGGATTGCCTTTAATGTGAATAAAGTGAGGCTATAGAGATTAAATTTATAAATAATTCTTGTTTTTCCACTCGAAAGATTGTAAAGTTTCGTAAATACGTCATGATTTTGAAGGCGATGTGACCTCTTTTCATATAGTAATGTTGTGTTGATTTGAAAAAGAATACGAATTGAAGGCTAAAAAAATTATTTTATTCCATAGAAAGTATAACTTATTTATTGAGAAATAAGTTGAAAATTTTATGAAACAACACATTTTTTGAAAACATTATGGGGTTTAGAATGAAATGAAAAATATTTAAAGACTCAAAATATTTATAAGGGGTGATAGGAAAAAATCTTGAATTACAAAATACACAATACGCATTCTTCTTAGTTCAAAGATTCCTATAGTACTTTAGAATGTATTTTTTTTTTATCAAAAAGAATTTCATTGAATCAAAAGTATTTGGTTGAAAGAAATTGTTTTTTGATTCAATTTTTGGAAATTATTGTTTAAATTTTAGATAACAACAGACCGAATCCATTTCAAATCAGGCAGGGTTCTACACTTGAAATCGCAGAATCTCTCGGGGACGAAATATTTTGTTTTCAGAGGAAATTAGGCAATATTTATCCGATTTGCAAAAAAAAAAAAAAAAAAATTTCTAAAAAGTTATGCGTATTTGAATGTTGCGCTTTGTTTTTCAAAAAACTAGATGTTTTTAAAACCTCTATAACTTTTGATCTTGTACGTGTACTTTGATGATGAAGATATCTTGTAAGTTTGATGCTTGCTAAATAACTATTGTAGCCAGGAGAATTCTTTTTTCTTACAATCGAATTTTTTACTTTTTCTTGGAAACAATGATAGATACAAAAAAATTTTGAAATAAAATTTTGCACGTCTAAAAAAGTTCTATGAAAAATGTCTCTTGTTCTTTTACGATATTTTTCATGGTTTACGAGAAAAATTCAAAAATTACATTTTTAGGGAAAAAAATTCTCCCGGCCTCAAAACTGCTAGATGCCTTTCTTTTATTAGAAGAAACTTTTAAAAAGTATTCAGAAGCATGAAAAGGTGGGGTTTTCAAGAAATTCTTCCTTATTTTTTTCTTCAAATTTTCAAAACACGAAAAAAATATATTTGCTGGAAAACCCCACCTTTTTCATTCTTCCAAATATTTTTAAAAAGTTTCTACTAATAGAAGAAAGGCATCTTATCAGCATCATGTGGGCTAAACGATTAGTTAGGCCAAGAGAATTTTTTCCCCTAAAAATGTCATTTTTGAATTTATATCGCAAAAGGATAAGTGATACTTTTCATAGAACTTTTTTAGACGTCAAACTTTTATCTTAACATTTTTTCGTTGTCATTTTTTTTCAAGAAAAAGTAGAAAATTCGATTGTAACATTTTTTAAAATATCATATTTTTAGAAAACGAAGGTGACATTATTTCTTATGGCATATCTTATGGCTTACATCCTATATCTTTAGAATTTTTCGAAAATGTGCAAAAAAATGTTTGTTTTTTTTTAAACCAAAAAAGATAAATTTTCAACCAAAAATGAAATAGTTAAATTTTCAGTTGAAAACGAATTTTCATCTAAAATGATGCATCTTCAACTATGAAAATTAATTTTTACCAAACAGAAGAATTTTCAACAACAAAAAATTAATAATGTTTTACTAAAAAACCAATTTTTTTAGCAAAGTATATTAATTTTTCACCTAACAATTTAATTTTCAACTGAAAAATGAATTTTCAACTAAATTGAGGAATCTCCAGTTGAATTTTTAACTTTTTAAATTTATCTTTTTGGACGAAAATTAATTTCTTTAGTGGAAATTTGTACTACTTCGATGCAATTTTTTAATTAATCCTTTTGTTTTAACTATGATCTTTTTTGTTAAAAATTTAACTATTCCATCAAAAATGAAATTTGTGTTTAGTTGCAGAAAATTTCATCAACAATATTGATGTTTTAAGCGAAAAAACGAATTTTCTAAAAAACAGTTGAATTTTCAATAAAATCATAAAATGTTGAACCAAAAAAGATGCACTCTCAATTGAAAATATAATAGTAGACTTTTCAACCAAGAAGGTAGAATTTTCAAACAAAAATGGAATAGCTACTTTTTCAGTTCAAAAATTTAATTTTTCACCAAATAGTTGAATTTTTAACCAAAAATATGAATTTTTCAACAAGAACGGAATAGTTACATTTTCTGTTAAAAGAGCTAATGTTCCACCAAAGAAGCATGACTTTTAGCAAAAATGGAATAGTTAAATTTTCAGCTAGCAAAATTAATTTTTAACCAAAAAAATACAAAACAATTTTCAACAAAATAGTTTAATCAATAATTAAAGGAATTTTTGTTCAACTTAAATGATAAATCTTTAAAAAAGAAGGTTTAACCAAATAGTTGAATTTTTACCGAAAAATATGAATTTTCAACTGGGAAAATTAATTTTCTGCCAAAAAGTAGAATTTTTACAAAGAAAACTTTCACTTTTGTTTGTTAATTTCTTTTTCGTAGCTTGTGTCGTTTGTGCAAAAATTTATTTTTATTTTTAATGTAGTTTTAAACGGATAAAATAAAAACTACTGGTCCTACCAAAAGTGATATTCATCAAAATTGTAGATCTTTTTTGGTAGCATAATTTTTGTCTTTTCATATTTTTCGTAACTTGCACAGTTTGACCACGAAATTGAATTTTTCATTATTTTCTATGTAGTTAAAACCAGAAACGTTAGTCAACAAATTTGAATTTTCGATTTTTCAAAAAAATTCAAAAAGTTGATATGAAAAGTTGTTCAGGACTTTCAAAAAGCAACGCTTTTCTTTTCTTGACTTTTTTTCATATCGTGCGTTTTTTGGCTTAAAATTTGAAAAAGGTCTTGAAGATAAATTGTACCACTTTCCGAGTACTACAAATAGCCATACATAGAATTTTTGAATCTTGAAAAAAATTGACTCAAAAATTTTGAAAATGATCTAACTTTTTGAATTTTTATCCAAAACAGTTGGCGAACGAACTTGACCTTCAGTTTCCGACACTTAAAGAGTGTACGGGGGGGGGCGCCCCAAAATTTTACCCAAATCTCATACATTTTCTGATAAGAACGTGAGGATAACCCGTGTATAGACCTCTGTTTCACCGGAATTTAAAAAATAAAAAGGCATATTGCAATCGGTTATATGTTATATAATATATATATAATAATATATAATAAATATATAATAATATATATTATTATAATATAATATTATTATATAATACCGGTTATATGTTCGATTGAGTGCTGAATCACAGTAAAATATATGGAAAAATATATTTCAAGAGAAAAATTATTCCAGAAAGTCTTGATTAAGCGAAACAGATTATTAAAGTATTGGAAGAAATTAACAAAAAGAAACAAGACTGCAATCAATGAAAAGAAAAATTTCTACCATTATAAAATTGGTATGCTTTTTTACTTATTATCAAATATAGTGCATATATTTTCTTATAAAAATGAATTTGTTTGAATGTTCAAATGGTTTCGATTTCAATATTATAGTTCAGCTAGAAAATTTGTATTTATTATTGAATATGTTATATATGCGTGAATGTTTTTATGTAAACTAAAAAATAGTCAAACTCTGAATTTGTTTATGAAAGTTATTTGAATAAATAATCATTGTTTTAGATTTTCAAAGTATCGTAGAAAAAAGTTGTTGGAAATACATACTTCGTTGATTCCGTAAACAAATTGAGCCTCTTCTTTGCAAAATGGCCAAACTCTCAATTTGCTCATGAAAATAGTTTAAATAAATATTTGATAAATCTTTGAAATTTGAAAAGCATTATAGAAAATTTATCGAAAATATATTTATAGTTAATTATGTAAAAAATTGACCCTGTCTGTTGAAAAATAGCCAAACTCTTAATTTTTTATTCGAAATTGTTTAAATAATTAATAATTCTTGTTTTACAAAGCAACATAGAAAAAAGTCATCGGAAAGACATTTTTAGTTGACTGCGTAAACAAATTGGGCCTATTCCTTGTAAAATAGTTACAATTTGAATATGTTCATAAAAAATTTTTTAAATAATTAATAATTATTGTAAATTTGCAAAGACTCGTAGAAAAGGGTTATTGGAAATACATTCTTGGTAATTCTGTAAAAAAATGAGCCCATTCGTTGAAAAATGGCCAAACTCTTCATTTTTTAATCGAAATTGTTTAAATAATTAATAATTATTGTTTTACGAAGCAACATAGAAAAAAGTCATCGAAAAGACATTCTTAGTTGACTCTCTAAACAAATTGTGCCTATTCCTTGAAAAATAGCCAAACTCCGAATATGTTTATAGAAATTGTTTAAATAATTAATAATTATTGTAAATTTACTAAGTCTCGTAGAAAAGAGTTATTAGAAATACATTCTTTATTGATACCAGAAATAAATTGAGCCTATTCTTCAAAAAATAGCCAAACTCTCAATGTGTTTATGAAAATTGTTTAAATATTTATTAACTCTTATAAATTTGCAAGGAATTGTAGAAAAAAAGTGATCGGAAAGATATGCTTAGTTAATTTCGTGAAAAATTGAGCCTATTTGTTGAAAAAAAGCCAAACTCTGAATTTTGTATGGAAATTGTTCAAATAATTAATAATTCTTAAAAATTTACAAAGCAACATAGAAGAGAGTCATCGGAAAGACATTCTTAGTTGACTGCGTGAACAAATTGTGCTTATTCCTTGAAAAACAGCCAAACTCTGAATATGCTTATAAAAATTGTTTAAATAATCAATAAGTATTGTAAATTTGCAAAGTCGATTTCAATAAATTTATATTATTACAATTCATAATACTCATCGGTATTGAAAAATACGTATTTTCATTGTCTTGTTTTCATAATTGAAAAAAGTGCGCATCATATAAGAAAAAAGAACAATTTTGTTATTAAACATTTTATTGCATTTTGTGTTGTTTTTCCATAAATATAATTTGTGCATTTTCAATGTTATTTCTCACCATTTAAAATAAAAATACGCATCCTAGCGTAAAGTGGTTTTGAGCAAATTTGTAGATATAATTTAGGCAAAACATTTTGTTAAATAAAATTTTATTGTAGCTTGTGTTCTTTTTCTAAAAAGGTAATTTTTTTATTTCTAAAATATTCTTATAACATGAGTTCATACAAAATTTGTATATTTTTTATTATGCTGTTATGCTTATTTATAATATTCGAAACATCTGTTTAAAAAAAAAAAATTCAGCGACATAATTCAAAGTTGATGCATAAATAGAAAAGAATTTTTGATAATAAATTGTCAAATGAAATAATTCTGACAATTTTTGTAAAAAAATCATAAACCTGGAAAAGGGATAAGGTGCGGCAGAACTTCCCCTTCCCTTTCTTAGCTCGAAAGCTATTTGGGGGGGGGGGGGTAAAAATAGCCCAAAATTGGTAATATTAATGGTCAGCCCTTTTATAAGCAATATTCTAAGGGTATACAGTAAAATATCACTATGAAAAGAAAATTTTCTACGTAGTCATACTTTGATCAATATTTACCCCGGTTGACGGTAAGAAAAAGGTCGGCGAAAAAACAAATTTTTAAAAATAAACAATCTTTTTACGTTTCCAATTTTTGTTATGAAACATAATCTTTTCTCCCTTGAAGAAGACCTTGAGAAACAATATTGACATTTTTAAAAGTAGAGTTATTCAATTCAATTTCACTTTTTGGTATCATCTAAATTGTATATTTGCCCAGTGACGTGACTACAAACTCATGAATACGGCATTTGTAATAAATCTCTTTTGAATCATGCACAAGTGGGGAGACTGATTTATCAAATAAACTTCATTTGAATGCGATTGCCAACGAATTCTCCAACATAAGGAAACTTTTCATTATTTAGAGACGATGAAGATCGCCACTCTGTTTTGCACCATAGCGGTTTTTCTCAACTCCATTGGTAAATATAATAATATGTATACGATTTTAAGTGCTTCGAAATTACAGTATATTGTTTTTCTGTTTGATAGTGTTAAAATTAAGAACAATTTTTCTCCATATGAGGAAACTTGAAGTCAAAAATGGCGTCGTTCCCGATGCTTTTAAAGTGACACGTGTACAACCATATGGAAAAATACGTGGCGTTTTTCGATAGGGATAACCAAAAATTTCACCGATTACCCTATTTTCTATCTATTCGTCATATGCGTATTTATATGAAATTATATTCTATATTAATTATTATATATTTATGATATATGATATATATGATTTATGAATGAATGAATGAATAAATAAAAAATATAAAATAAAAAAAGAATGAATAAAAATTAACTGAAAATAGTTAAATATGATATATGATTTATGAAAAAATATAATAAATTAATTATATTAAAACATTTCATAGGCTAAAATGCTTGAATTTAGAAACACGTGATCCGCAATTTGAAATTAATTATTTTTAACGACTCAATTTCAAGATCCTCATTTAAGAATTTTACTTAATTAATTTTGATCCATTAAATTTGTTAATTTTGATATAATTTTGTATTCAATTTTATTTAATTTTAAAGTTTTAAATAATGAAAGTTTTTAACAATCAGTGGTGTAGTCGAGGCCTGGCGGGGTCTGGTGCCGCCAGGGTACTTTTTTTGAAGGCCTGGCGGCGCCAAGCCACTTTCTTGTCACATAGAACATTTTTTCAGTTATAGGCCATCCATAAATTACGTTACAAATTTTGTGCTTTTTACCCCCTTCTTCTCCTGGAAAGTAACGAAGCCGTTAGCTAAAGACGGATTTTAAGTTTATAATTTATTAATTGTAAATGAAATGAATGTAGATAACATATTGAATTCAAAACACAAAAAATTGAATTTTCATCAAAATAATATTTTCTACCCAAAGAGATTAATTTTGAGCAAACAAAAAACGAATCTAAAAAAAATAATTTTCCACCAAAAAGTTGCACTAACAACCAAATAGATGAACTTTTTAGTAAAATAGACGAGTTTTTCAAAAAATAGTTAAAGATTTAACCTAATAATAAATTTTTCGAGCCAAAAAGACGATTTCGTTTCAAAGAAAGCTGAATTTTGAACAAAAAAGGTACTTCTTAATCAAGAGAGATAAATTTTCAACCAAGAAGGATGACTTTTCTACCATGAAAGGTGAATTTTTAATCCAAAAGGATGAATTTTTAACAACATAATTGAATTTTCGACCAAAAATGATGACTCTACAAAATAGTTGAATTACTAACCAAACAGTTGAATTTCTAGCATACAAAGATGCATTTTCAATCAAATAGTCGAATTATATTTGTCTTTTTAAGACAAAAATACAAATTTCGTAGAACACAGGTGAATTTTCATCAAAAAAGTTCATTTTCAACCAAGAAAGATGACTTTTCTACAAAAAAAATGAACTTTTAACAATAGAGTGAAGTTTTCAAGCTAAAAAGTCGAATATTTCAAATAACAGTGGACTTTCAAAACGAAAAAGATGAATCTTCAACCAAACCAATAATTTTCGATCGAGAAAGATGAATTTTTAACAAGATAGATAAACTCTTTAAAAAAATTTCAATTTTTAACAAACAACAGTAATTTTCTACTCAAAACGACTTTTTAACCAAATTTATAAATTTTCTACCATATAGTTCAATTTTCAAAACACGAGATCAATTTTTTATCAAAAAACACGAATTTCCAACTTATCCAATATGTTTTATTCATACATGAAATAGTTGAATTTTCAGATAAAAAAATACTTTTTAACAAAAAAAATGGTTAAATTTTTAACCGAGATGATTATGAATCCTCAATGAAAAAATAATTATTTCACAAAGTAGTTCAACTTTAAACCAATAATAGACTTTTCAACCAAAAATTTGAACTTTCAACTAAAAAGATAAATTTTTAACTAAATAGTTAAATTTTTAACTGAAAAAGATAAATCTTTAACCAAAACTAAAGCAGTTTCATTGTCAGTTTCAAAAATTGATTTTCAACGAGAAAAAAAACGAATTTTCATCAAAATACTTAAACTTTCAACCAGAGATGAACGTTCAACCGAAAAAAATATGATTTTTTGACATCAGTTTGTTGTACCCACCTCGCGTTTACCCTTCTGGGCCAACTACCTGAAACATTTCGTAGCATCAGTTTTTTTTGTGTTTACTGCTAGTTTTACGTACAGTGAACTCTCACTTATTCTACAGCTCGCTTATTCCAAGTCGCCCACGCTCGGATATTCCAAGTGGCGAGAAGCTCCTTCACCTCTCATCACTGTCCCTGTACGGTCTCGCCCATGTCAGTGGCTGACCAATAACCGGAAGACTTGCGGTAGAGGTGGGGGCCCCTTCAGACTTGGAATAACCGAATGTTTTGCGTTTCTCGGCCCTTGGAATAAGTGAGAGTTTATTGTAATCGAAATTCATCCATTTCTATTTTTTGTTACAGGATTAAGTTCACTGACCCTATTTAAACGAAGATCGAGTCATACAGTGGATCCTGGGCTTAAAATCGTTCAAAAAAATGAATTCAGTTCCTTTTATTATTACCCACCAGGAGAAAATACAGCTAAGCAACTAGATGGACCTGAAGAAGTATTATTAAATGAAGCTGGCACCCATATCGTGGGAGTATACAAGGATGATAAGCTTACCCCAATCTATTCATTTTTTAATGAACCATTCACCTTCGAAAATCAGCATCATGTTGCAATAAATATACATCTTGAACTATGTGAAATGATGAAACCAACGTATCATGGGGATGTTGTTTACGGGGATGGGCCAATCCCTGGCAGAACTATGCCTTGCCTATTTGAAATTCTACGTCGTCATTCAGATTAATTCAAGTCAGAAAAATGTGAAACTACCAGAGTATCGACTGTGATCCGAAGATGAATCCGAGGATGAATCAAAACGATACAACAATCTTTCTCTAAAAAATATGTGCGTTTTAGTTGCAGGACAGTGACAAAGAATGTATATTTGTGTGCATAATAAAAATGACCAAAATTTAAGATTTATTAGTGAAAATTTTGATTATTTAACCAAAGCTAGACATATTTACCATAACTAAAATTTGTATTTGACATTAGAAAACGTATCTCTATTGTCAAATATCAATCGAAAGTTGTATTTTTACAACAGGTGAAAAATGCTCGTTATTTTCCCATTTTTTAAGCTTAAAAATGCTGCAATTTTCAAATAATTTATTTATTATTTAATCAGTACGTTAACGAATGGTATCATATGTGAATAAAATATAAATGTATAAATTTGCAATCTCAGGATTGCAAAAAACCTTTGGATGCCTTGAATTTTTGGAAATTTTCTGTAATATACAAATTCACCATAAATTTCGGGAAATTTTTGGTAATTTTACCATAAATTTCCAAAAGTTACCATAAATTTCCAAAAAATTTATTCTTATTGTTTCTCAAATCGAAAATTTCCTGCATTTGTTACAAAAAATATCGTGTGAAACAGGTGCTGAAAGTAGACAGTTGCAACTCTTGTGAAGTTTACAGTACTTGCCATCGGCTCATCTTCGGGTCGTTTCCGGCTTGTCTTCGGTTCGTTTTCAGCTCGCCTATGACTCGCCTACAACTCCCCTTCGACTCGCCTCTGGCTCGTACAGCAAATTTCACATTCGTGTGGAACTGCCTACTTTCCGCACTTGTAACACAATATACTATTAAACACTTTTAGTGAGAACAGTCATGGATAATTTTATAAGGGATCATCCACAAGACATACGTAAAATATTTGAATATTCAACCAAATAGTTGAGTTTTCAACTAAAAAATATAAAGGACCCCGCACCAAATGTGCAGTAAATGACTTTCTGTAAAAAATTTTAAATCTACTTTTCTTGTTTTTTCGAATCTGCAGATCAAAAATTCGAAAGGAAAAGGTAAGAAAAATGGAGAGTTTTTAGACAAGCCTTGTCACAGTTTCAATTTTTACATGTATTTTAATAGAAAAATGCTTAGTTTATTGAAATGTTTTTTTTTTTTCATCAAAACGACTTTGATAGATTTGGCCTTTGACTTTGATTAGTTTTTGTACCTTACTCTCTAAATATGAATTAGTAGAAAACTACTACTTGGTAGTAGTTTTCTACTAATTCAAATAGTGCCGATTCGTTTACTGGTAATTAGTAAGAATCTACTAATTCAATGAGTAAGAATAACTTACTAAATGAATTAGTAACTATATCTACTAAAGGAATTAGTAATTCTACTACTAAATGAATTGGTAAATGTATTGCTTACAACATATGTATGGCATACTTTTAATTAGTATATAATGGTTGATTATTATTACAGTATAGCTAAATAAAGAAATGATACATGAGAAAATATTTGCTGATATCTTCCTGATATCTCAAGTTTTTTTCAGGAATAATTTTTTATAGTACGGAGCCATGCAAATATTTCTCATTTTTTTTTAAAATCGACTCGGAATAAGTCCACAGTTTCGCGAGTTTATATAATTTTTTTCAGTTTCTGGGGATTTAATTAATATTGTTAATTTAGAAATCTTTAAAAACATAAATTACAAGATATTCTTAAATATATTGGCACCATTGAATAATTAAATAATCAAATAATACTAAAAACATAATTATTCATTTCTTGAATTTGTCTCTAAAGTCTATGAATTTGAATAACAATTCAAACAAATTTTTATTTGATAGTTTGTAGTTGAATTTTGAACTAAAAAATATCAGTTTTCGACCAAAAATGGAATAGTTAAATTTAAACTTAACAAATTAATTTTCCAACAAAAAGTGTTTGAACTAAAATGATGAATCTTTTACTGGAATAGATGAATTTTTAACAAAAGAGTAACTTTTAACCAAGTAGTTTTCATCTTCAATCAGAAAGACAAACTTCCAACCAAATAGTTGAATTTTCAGTTTAAAAAATTAATTTTCCAGAAAAAAAAGATTTCAGCCAAAGTGATGAATTTTCAACTAAACTGATAAACCATTGTCTGGAATAGTTGAATTTTCATCCAAAAATGATAATTTTTCAACCTAAAATTGAATGGTTAAATTTTAAATTATGTATTATGTTAAACTAAAGAGATGAATTTTTAACTAAAATTTTAGAATATTCGAACATTTTGGGAACGATTTTGGACAATAACCTTTCTTTATTGAAACATAAAAACCAGCGAAATGTATTTAAAATTTTATTAAATTATGTTTCCTTGGCAATTCATTGCCACTCTTTGAATTAGTAAGTTGGTACTACTAATCAGATTAGTAGAATACCCTTACTAATTCATTTAGTAACATAAATCTTACCATTTAATTTAGTAGAAATTGGAAAAATTACTAATTTAACAGTCAGATACAATGCTACTTATTTAATTAGTAAAATTTCTACTGATTCGGATTTAGAGAGTAAACATCCAAGTATGGAAATCATAATTTCTTAGTAACTAAAATCACTAAAGATTTTTTATTCAACTGCTACGTGGTATGAAATCACTTTCAAATAAGTAGAGGAACCGTGCATAGCAAGAATTTGTCTTTGAAATAATTTTAAGGGATGTTTTAACATCCCTTAAACATTGAAACCCGGAAAATAGCATTCCTTAATAAATAAATAAACGATGTACAAGTAAACGATTTAAAACCAATAATTAATACACATTCCCATAGCTTCTATTTAATTAATATTATTAATTTAGAAATCTTCAACAAATTATATGACAAGATACTCTTAAATATAGTGACACCATTAAATAATTGAATAATAAAATAATACTACAAACATAATTAATCATCTCTTGAATTTATCTCTAAAGTCTATGAATTTAAATAATAATTCAAACAAATTTTTATTTGATAGTTGATAGTTGAATTTTGAATTAAAAAATATCAGTTTTCGGCCAAAAATGGAATAGTTGATTTTCACTTAACAAATTAATTTTTAACAAAAGAGTAATGGAATTTCAACTAAAATGATGAATACTCAACTGGAATACTTAAATTTTCCACCAAAAAGATCAAGCTTCAAACAATAAGATTAATTTTGAAACATAAAGAATACTTTTCTACAAGAAAATACATCGTTTGAAGAAAATAGAAGAAATATCAATTTAAAAAGACAAAAGAAAAAAAGACTTTCAAACAAATAGTTGAATTTTCAGTTTAAAAAATTAATTTTCTGAAAAAAAAAATTCAGCCAAAGCGATGAATTTTTAACTAAAATGATGACCCATTTACTGGAATAGTTCAATTTTTAACTAAAAATGATCATTTTTAACCATAAAATTGAATGGTTGAATTTTAAATTTTGTATTATGTTAAACTAAAGAGACGATTTTCTGAAACGTTGTAATATTCGACTGGAATAATATACATTTTCAGTTTGAAAAAAAAATTAATATTCTAATTAAGTATGAACGAATTTTCAACAAAAAAGCTCACTTTTCAACCAAAGAGATAAATTTTCCATTAAAATGATGGATCTTGAACGAACAAAAATTAATTTTTAACTAAAGAGTTTAGCTTTTAACTCAGTGATTCAATTTGTATTCCAAAAAAGATGAATTCTGAATGAAAAATGTTAATATTAAAAAAAAAATTAATTTTTAATCAGAAACAGTTGAATTCAACCGAAAAAACTACTTTTCGAAGTGAGTTGAATTTTCAACTTAAAAAGATTTTTCAGTCAATGGAGGGAAAAAATTGCAAACAAGCTGTTGAATTTTCAAGCAAGAAGATGAAGATTTGAATTTTTAACTAAAATCGATGAATTTCGAAACAAAACTATAATAGTTGAATCTTCATTTAAAAAAATGAAATAAACTAAATTAAAATTTTCGCGCTTTAATGTATGTAGATACTTTTATTTTAACTTATCCGCAGTTTAACAATAAGGTGGTTCAAAAAAGGCTTTTTTGAATAAATCTTACCATTTCATTTAGTAGAAAGTGATAAAATTACTAATTTAACAGTCAAATACAATGCTACTAATTGAATTAGTAAAATTTCTACTAATTCGAATTTAGAGAGTAAGGAATGCCATTTTTCTGGTTTCAATGTTTAAGGGATGTTAAAAAATCCCTTAAAATTAATTGAAAGACATGTTCTTGCTATGAACGCTTCCTCTACTTATTTGAAAGTGATTTCATGCCGTAGCAGTCAAATAAAAAATCTCTAGTGATTTTAGTTACTAAGAAATGATGATTTCCATACTTGGATGTTTAGGGCATGAAAACACCCCCAAAACGTGCTGTATACCGAAAAAAATCTTTAATCTTTCTGGTTCTTTGGTATGAAAATTTTGTTTCGGTAAGTCAAATCGTGAAAATGTGAAACTTTTAGCCAAATCTATCAAAAAGGTTTTGAGAAAAAAAACATTTCACTAAATGAAGCATTTTTCTATTAAAATACATGTAGCAATTGAAACTTTGACAAGTATTTGTCTAAAAACTGTCCATTTTTCTTACTTTTTTTTCTCGAATTTTTGCTCTGCAGGTTCGAAAATACGAAAAAAAAATTAGATTTAGAATTTTTTACAAAAAGCCATTTGATGTACATTTGGTGCGGGGTGCTTTTGAAGAAAAATGGAAGAATTATATTTTTAGTTAAAATAAATAATTTTCAGCCAAGAATAAGAAATAATTTGACGTACGATGAAGGAGTAGAGATGAAGTTGAAAAGGTTGGAGAAAGTAGTTGTTCCTAACCGTTATATTTAATTTGAGTAAAATTATCAAATTTACAGGATAGGTGGAGTGGATAGGTGTAGTGAAGGGAAGGTTGTTGGGGACGGAATTGGTGATGAGAAAGGGTTATTATTTACCCTCATATTTAATTAGAATTGAGACAGTAAAATCAAAATACAGGCTACTCTCTGAGATATTAATAACCTGAATTACAAAAGGACCTTTCACAATGCGTGTACCAACCTTTTTACATTCTCATCATAATGAGAAAGTATTGGTTTTATGTGAAAAATGACTTTCGCGGATTCCATAAAATGTCGACGTTTTGAGGCCCCCTGAGTCAGAAAAAATGGTTTTTACGTCGGTGTCTGTCTGTCTGTCGTTGTTGTTGTCGTCGTCGGCGTCGTCGTCGTCGTCGTCTGTATATCGGATAACTTTTGAAAGACTAATCGGATTAGATTGTGCTTTGGCACACAGTTTCAGGGGGCAAAAAGAGGAATCGAGTTCGTTAACCAGTCATTTTGGATGAAAATTCAAAAAGTTAGAGCATTTTCAAAAATTTTTAGACCACTTTTTTCCAAATTTTAAAATTATATGTGCGGGCCCTTATAGTACTCGAAAATCTAAACAATTTATCCCTACGACTTTTTTTGATGAAAAGAAAATTGTCCGAGTTACAGTATTTTCAAAATCCCCCCAAAAAAGCGAAAAGTAACATTTTCGGCCAAACAACGCACGATACGAAAAAAAGTCAAGATAGGAAAAGTGTTTCTTTTCGCACGTCCTACAAGATTATCATGACGACTTTTTGAATTTTCTTGAAAAATCGAAAATTCATATTTTTATTGCACAAGAAATAATGAAAAATCAAAAAAATTAATTTTACGGTCAAACTATGCAAGATACGAAAAATCATGACTAGACTAAAATTGTGCATTCAAAAAAGATCTACAAATTTTTTAGGGATCACTTTTTGATAGGATGTGTAGTTTTTGTTTTATTCGTAAAAAATAACATTAACAGTGAAAAAATCGGCCCGATAAGCGGGCACATTCTCATCAAAACTTTGCTTATTTACTTTATTTTTCATCTCGGGTGTGTTTTTTCACAATATTTCATTGTTTTCGTGTTCTCAATACTATTTCTAACGATGGCAACAATAAAATATAATAAAATATAATAATAATTCAAACAATTTATTCTGACTGAAAATCTGACTTTTATTTCAGAATGCGTTTTGATCTTTATTTACTAAAATAATTGTCCTGAAAAAATTCGACTAGTACATTTATATTTCAAGAACTATGCTCCAAATAGACGA